>PVKN010005925.1:0-29624 GCA_004027915.1 Capromys pilorides
CCCCCCCCTCCCCCCTTACTGTCCTGGTCATCCGCTTCCTTAGCCTTCAAGCCTGGCACAGCAGTTGAGGCTGGCCTTGAACTCACAGTGATCCTCCTGCCTCCACCTCCCAGGTGCTGGGATTGCGGGTGCTTGCCACTAGTATACGCTGGTCTTATTTACCCTTTTGGTTTCTCACAATGTGACATTTACACATGTGTGTCTAATTTATTTCACTTACGAGTGTGGTTTCAAGTTGCACCTATTTACCTGTAAAAACCTTGCGTCTGTCTTTCTTTATAGCTGAGTAGTATATATACCATTATGAAAAATACCACATCTTCTTTATCCATTCCTCAGGTGATGGATGTTTGGGTTAAACTTTAGCTGTGACAAGTTGTGCTGCTGTAAACACGAGTGCCCATATATCGCTGTGGAGCGGAAAAGCTGGGTGGAGCGGGACCTCCAATCCTAGCTTTTTGAGGAATCTCCACACTGATTTCCACAGTGGTTGCAGCAGCCTGCACTTCCACCAACAGTGGAGAAGGGCTCCTTTTTCCCTAGTCTCTCCAGCATTTGTTATCGATTGATTTCTTAGTATTTGCTATTCTTTCTGGAGATGGGATCTCAGCATTTTAACTTGCATTTCTCAAATGAGCAGTGCTGTGAAACGTTTTCATATATTTGCTGTTTATATTTCTTCCTCTGGAAAATGTGTGTTCATCTCAGATGCCCATTTTTGGATTTGGTCTTTAAATTTGGGGTACCTAATTTTTTTCATTTGTTTGTACATTCTAGGTGTTAGTCCTCAGTCTGAGGAACAAGTGGCTAAAAATTTGTCCCACTTTGTGTGTTGTCTTTTCACTCTGTTGGTGATTTCTTTTGTTGAGCTTTTTAATATGCTGAGATCCTAGTTGTTGATTCTTTGTAGTGCTTCCCGTGTGATTAGAGTTTTGGTCATGAAATCTTTGCCTTCACCTGTGTCTTCAAGTGTTCTACCTATTCTCTCAAACTGCAGATTTAGTGTTTCTGTTTTAATATTTAGATCTTTGATCCATTTTGACTTTAGAACATGGTGATAGATATGGGTATCATTTTAGTCTTTGGTGTGGAAAGCTAGTTTTTCCAACATTATTTATTTTTGTCTGTTTGGGACAGGCTGTCACTCTGCAGCTCGGGCTGGCCTTGAATTCACTTTGTAGCCGTAGCCGGTCTCAAACTCAACAGTCACCCTGCCTCGGCCTCCTGCGTACTGGGTTTACAGGTGTGCACCACCATGCCCAGCTCCAGCACTGCTTACTAAAGAGATTTCTTTCTTCTAGTGAAGGTGTTTGGCTCCTTTGTCAAAGATAAGGTGGCTGGGCCAGAGTTATAGCTTAGTGGTGTAAGTGCCTGCCTGGCCAAGGTCCTGAGTTTGGTTCCCAGTAATAAAAAAATAAAAAATAAAAAAAAAAACAAGGTGGCCGAGTGCACTTAGAGTTGTTTCTGCATCTTCTGATCTGTTCCATAGATCCTCCAGTCTGGGTTTTTTGTTTTTTTGTTTTTTTTTTTTTCTTTCTAGAATCATGCTGTTTTTATCATGGAAGCTTTGTGGTGTAGTTTCAGGTTAGGGATTGTGATGCCTCCTTGCCTTTGGTGCCCAGGATTGCCTTTGCTATTCTAGGTCTCTCTGCTTCCAAATTAATTTTAGGAATGTGTTCTCCAGATATATGAGGTATGCTTTTGGCATTTTGATTGGGGTCACATTAAATCTGTACCAGTTTTGGGAGTATGGGCATGTTTATGATGTTCTTTCTACTCATGAGCAAGGGGTATATTTTCATGTCCTCTTCAGTCTTCTTCACGTAGTGTAATTTTCAGCGTAGAGATCTTTTGCTCCCTTTGTCAGTTCCTAAGTACTTCATTTTTTAAATATTATTGTGAAGTGTGCTGCTTCTATGATTTGTCTCAGTGCATTTATTGTTGTGTACAGGAATGCTGCGGTTTTTTGAATGGTGACTTACATATTCAGCTATGCTACTGAATGGTTATTAAATCTACAAGTCTTTTGGAGGTCTTGGAGGTCTTCTGTGTAGAGTATCATGACATCTATTAATAATGTCAATTTAACTTCTCTTTCCTATCCTTACTCCTTTTACTTGTTTTTCTTATCTACTTGCTCTGGCCAGTGTTTCTAGAACTGTTGCATAGGAGTGGTGGCCGTGGACATCTGTGCCTTGTTCCTGATTTCAAAGTGAAAGCTTTCAGATTTTTGTTCCAGTTAGTATGATGCTGGCCACTTTTTGTCTTAGGTGACTTTTGTCAGACTGAGATAAAGACTGTCTATTCCTGTATTCTGTGGGGTTTTTGTCATGGATGAATGTTGGGCTTCATCAAATTTTTTTTTGTTTTTGGCGGGACCGGGGTTCAAACTCATGACCTTACACTTGCCAGGCAGGCACTTGTGCCGTGGAGCTATCTCCCCAGCCCCCAAATTCTTCTTTCATGCCTAGACCTGGGTTTGAAGTCGTCTTGTTTGCTCTGTGACTCTGGATAGACACATCAAGTGTTTGGCTCCTGGTTTCTGGCTTGTAAACAATCAGAACAGCAGGACACTGAAGTTGCCTCATGCAGTGGTTACAGTACCATGGGAGAGAAAGTCTGTCAAGGGTCAGTTTTAGGCCAACAACATGGAAGAGTTTTGGCTAAAGTCAGCTTGAAAATCAAGTACCAGAGCAGAGCCCCAGAAGGCCGTGGGCCCGTCTTCCCCGTGTCCTGCTCTTCTTAAAGCTTCCCTGTGGCCAGCAGCCTTGAGTGTTGTCCTGGTGGCTGGGGACCTGCTGGCCTCCCTTCCCTGGCCTGGCTGAGGGTTACTGATGACTTACGAGTGGTCAGGAGCCCTGTCTCCCAGGGGCACAGCCCACCTGTGTTGACTCGTTGGTCGTGCCTGCCTTTCTGGTTTCTCTTCGGAATGTGTGTCAGTAGGGATGTTTTCAGCTGTCCCTGTCGACTCCACTGCCAGACATGCAGAGAGGAGATGTGTGTGTGTCTGGGCTCCTCCCCTGGCTCTGGCCTGGGCAGGACTGGCAGCCCAACCAGTGGTAGATTGATTTGCTGACATCCGGGTCTCATTCTCCCTTGTAGATCGAGCGTGAAGATTGCGTGGCTGGCTTCCCCCTAGTATGGCCAATGAAGAGGATGACCCAGTCGTACAGGAGGTAACTGCCGCGTCCCCAGGCCTCTGGGACCTGTTGCTATCTGTCCCAAGGACTCCTGGTTTTTACTGTGCGCTCTGCCTGGAGCCAGAGCCCTGTGTCGACAGCCCCTGCTTCCTCCACATCTCTGACTCAGGACCCACCTGTCACCGAGGCCTTCCCTGGCCAGCCCTGAGCTTGAGTCTGTTTATTCTGCAAAGCCCGGGTGTAGTACGTGGCGCAGAGTAGATCCCCGGTAGCCGCTGAGTGGATGGATGGGTTGGCAGCCCCGGCCGGCTTGCCAGACTCAGCCACGCAGCAGCTCTTCTGATCCACAGGGTGCTGTGACATCAGTGAGCCAGGCCATGTCCAGGTCCTTGGGAAGCTCAGAGTGTGGGCGAGACTGGCTGGGAAGGAGGCTCAGGATGTCGCGCAGGGCACCATTTCCAGAGCTGATAGGAGAAGAGAAAGTTGTTCACCGACAAGCACACCTGGCTAGTTCTTCCAGCCCAGCACTTAGGTCTTCAGAAGTAAAAAAGGAAAAAGTAACCACACCAATCGCAGGCCTTCCAGTTTGTGCCTAGAGCCTCACCTCTGGTGTAGAAGGCAGGGGCTGGGAGGAGGCCCTGGGTGTGACCAGAGGAGCCTGCCAGGTTTGGGGGTGCTGCTGACTCGGGGTTTGGATTTGAGTTATTTAACTGCCTTTAAGCTGCAGCAGCCCTGCTGGAGTAGAGGTTACAACATAAACGGTGACTGGGGATAGTGCAGAGGGAGACCAGGGGTTCAGGACCCAGGCAGCGCCCTCTCAGCTTCGCTTAGCTGAGCTTTTAAAGATGAGTCCCCGAGGCCTAGGAAGCACATAGGCAAGGCCGAAGGGCATTTGAGGCTTACAAAGGCCCTGGTGTTGGAGGAGCACAGTTGGCGAGGTCTGGGAAATGGACATGGCGGGGAATTGGTGTGAGGAAGAAGTAGGGTTCACCAAGGGCCTTAGCCCAGGGCCCCAGGCCGATCCAGGAGAGGAGTGTGGAAGGCACAGAGGAGCCCAAGTGTAAATGGCCCTGTCCCGCTGACTTTCAGCGCTTAACCAGGCTCTGGGCAGGGTGTTCTCACTGGGCTGAAATGACCTTGCTCTGGTCCTCTGAGAGCCGTGGGAGGATATCTGGGTAGATCTGGCCTGGAGCCCCAGTCCCTCGATGTTTAGCACAAGCTGAGCCGTCCATCTTCGTCCGTCCCACCCTCCTCCCTCCCCACCTCCCCTCACCCCCTACCTCTCTGAGCCCTTGTGCTGACTGCAGTTGGAGTAGTTCGCATGTTGGGTGGGCAGGGCTATGTCGTGTGTCCGGGCTGAGCCTCCTCTTCTTATTCCCAGATCGACGTGTACTTGGCCAAAAGTCTGGCAGAGAAGCTCTATCTGTTTCAGGTAATCACAGGATTTGGCCCTAAAGGGGAAAGACCGTGGGTGGAGCTGGGGAAGGAGGCCTGGGCGCTTGGCATTCTGGGTTCCAGGGGAGATGAGCCAACTCCTTCGAGTCCAGGCAGGTTGACGTCTGTGTTCCAGGATGGGCACGCACAGCAGGCAGAGCCATGCCGTGGTTGCGCTCAGGTGTGGGGAAATACAGCTGTGCGTGACTTAACTTGCAGCCCATAGGCAAGGGCTGTAAGTGCCTCAGTTTCTGCATTTGCAAGGTGGTGATAGGTAAGGCCTGTTTCACAGGGTCCTCATGTTGGCACTGACTGTGGCCCTTGCTGTTGAGAGGCTGAGAGGGCTCTGGAGCAGCTCTGGGACAGTCACCCAGCCTCAGTGCCAACAGCTGCAGGGGCTCCTTGCTGGGCCGGGCGCCCATGGCCACTTGCTGCATGCAGGCCCTGTGCACAGCTGTGTGTAGCAGATGAACTCACTGACTGACCCTGCTGTGGTGGCTGTGGTATTCATATGGCAGCTTTGTGGAGACACGGTTCGTGCACTGCACAACTCTCCTGATCGTAGTCTACCCACAGGCTGTGCAGCCAGCACCGCAGTCGATTTCCACACATCCCTGTCCCCCATATTAGTACATTAGCACTCTGTCCCTCCCCAGCCTGAAGGCACGTGGTCTTGCAGCAGCTGCAGTCCTGTGGTGCAGGCCCCCACCAGGCTGGTCCTGCCCCAGAGTCTGCCGTGGTTGCAGCGGGGAAGCAGGGAGGAGTCCTCGCTGCATTAAGTGAGCTTTTAGGAAGTGATGGCTTTCTTGGCTGGAGCTGGCTGGCCTGACACTACCTGGAAGGTAGTCCTCACCCTCCGGGGCCCATCCTCCCTGCACCAGGCAGTGACGGACAGAGCTTTAGGGTGGTCTAACCACGGCTTCTCCGTCTACACTGGGCACTCGGGTGGGGATGTGTGTAAGAGTCCGTGAGGAACGGTGTCCAGAACCGTATAAGCAGGTGGGCCCCGGAGGGCCAGGAGCAGCCACTGTTGCCCTTTCTGGTCTTTTTTCTGTCAGCATTACGCTGTAGGAAAGTTTGCAGCAAACAGAAGGTGAGAGAATGGGGTCATGAATTTTCCGTGTCCTGGTGCAGCAGTGAGCACTTGGTGGCTTCATTCCTTGCGTCTCCTCATGGCCTTGTTTCCCCACCTGGAGGACCTGTGTATAGACCGCAGACCTGAGAGCCCTCCTGTTGGCTCCCACCCCTAAGTTCCCTGTCCCTCAGAGTTAAAGCACCATCCTGACCTTGTAGACACACCTTAAGAGTGCTCTGTGGAGGGAGGCTGAGAAGACCCCGTGTGTGTAAGACTGCAGTTGAGGTGGGAGCCACAGGGATCAGATGTGGCGGGTGTGAGCTCTGTTTGCCTTGGAGTTGGGGCTGGGTTGTGGGTAATATGGGCTGATACCTGTAAGACCAGCTCCATTCGGTGCTGAGCTGGACAGACTCAAGACTCTATGCTTTTCCCCAGTACCCTGTGCGTCCTGCTTCGATGACCTATGATGACATTGCGCACCTCTCAGCCAAGATCAAGCCCAAGCAGCAGAAGGTGGGTTGTACTCGGGGCAGGGAGAACTGCTGGAGTGGAGACCTTGGAGTCCGAGAGTGGAGAGGGTTTTCTGAGGAGCAGCTCTGGGGAGGAAAGGGGCTTGGGAACACTGGGTCTTACAGGAGCTCAGAACCCTAGGGTAGGGCAGGGCAGGAGACTGGTGCTGGGGGTGGCGTGGTCACAGCTCTGCCCTGCGGTCACGTAACAAAGCTGTCCTGGACTGCCAGACTTGCCGAGTTCTCAAGTGAAGCTGGAGGTAAGGACGTTCATGAGAAAGCTCCCAATCTTCACGAGTTGATACCTTGTTCAGGTCTTTGGCAGCGGAGAGGGTGAACAGACACAACCGCAAGTCTACCCCCAGAATAGTTACTCTGCTCTTTCTGTTGGAATTTGGGTTTGTGGCTTCTGGTATGAACTGAAGCCCGGGGTCCTTGTGATGAGACACATGTCAGTCTTGCTGCTGGGCAGGGCCAGGTCCAGGATGTCCCTGGAGACCTGTGCCTTAGGATCCTCAGCGGGTGGGGGTGCTTGGTGCCTCCAGGTAGAGATCGAGATGGCCATCGACACCCTGAATCCCAACTATTGCCGCAGCAAAGGGGAGCAGATCGCGTTGAACGTGGACGGCGCCTGCGCAGACGAGACCAGCACGTACTCCTCGTGAGTCCTGATCCCAACACTGCTGTGCTCAAGCAGAGCCTTCAGAAGGCTGTGGAGACTCAAGTCTGTTGGGTGTCTTTGCTCTGCGTAGCTGGGCTTGTTGCATCCCCGCTCCCTGAGCTTGCTCCTTCTGCTGGGCTCTGGCTGGGCTATAGGACGCCAGCCCTTGTGCTCCTGCCTGAGGTGGACATAGCGGGCTTGGGGCCTTTATCACTGGCTGGCACATTTTTGTGTCGGGGCTGGAGTGCACTGTGCCCTTCAGGGCCTGGTCCTGGGCTTCCTTCCTCTTGACCTTGGTTTTCCTTGTGCTCCCAGGAAGCTGATGGACAAACAGACCTTCTGCTCTTCCCAGACCACCAGCAATACATCCCGCTATGCAGCTGCACTCTACCGGCAAGGTACCTGGTGCTGGGCATCCGGGGCATGCAGGGAGGGAGGCTGGGAGGCCGGGGCCTGGGGAGCCAGCCAGGCCTGAGCTCACTCGGCTCTGCCTTCCTGGAACACTGGGCCACACTGCAGGACTAGGCAGAGAGGAGGAAATGGGCACTAGGAGGAGCTGCTTCTGGGGTTCTGGTGCCGATCTGATAGGGCCATTTCCCTCTTGGGGCACAGATGATGTATGGGGAGCAAGTGGCAGCTTTTGCCTTGAAAGGCAAGGTTCTTAGAACTCAGAAAGATGCAAATGTGTCCGCGTAAAAACTCGCTTCATGGTGTCCAGAGGGTCTTTATCGTGGAGCCCCAAAGCAGAAACAGCTCTGAGGGCCATTTGCTGGTCTCTGGGAGGGAGGGAAGGAGGGAGGTGCCGGCCTGGCTGCCCCGTGGGCACAGAGGGACACACACATGGCTCCTCTGTGAAATGACGTGGAAAGGGGGTTAGTGCTTTCCAAACTGAAGGGAGAGTTAGGAGGGCACTGGCTGGTTCTTTTAGGGATGATAAAAACATTCTAAACTTGAGTGTGGTGCTGATTGCGCACCTCAGGAATGTTATTAAATAGCCGGATGTGGCAGCACTAGGGAGGCTACGCAAGAGGATCTGGAGTTCGAGACCAGCCTGGGCTACAAAGTCAGCTCAAGGCCAGCCTCAACTGCGTAGTGAGACCCTGTGTCATAAAAATAAAAGTTTAATTTTTAAAAAGAATGTTAAAATATACTGAATTATATGTTTTAAATGGCGAGTTGTGTGGCATTGAGTCATAGGTCCACTGATAAAAAGTGTGAGGTGCTTAAGTATTATCAAGTCTATAAAGCAGTAAGTGGAACTAATTTGAACACTTAGGAAACAATAGAATCAAAAATATTGTAAAAAAAAAAAAAAAACAGCGTCAGGTAGTTTCTGGCCTATCTTTGGAGCCACATCTTGAGGCCTTAATTGTTCAGAGCCACATCCCTTGCCACAAGTGAGGAGCCATAATCGTGGTCAGAGACTGGGACTCCCTGCACTGGCAGGGTCACTTCTCCAGCCCTCCGGCCCTGGAGGAACATTGGGGTGGGATGCTGGAGGTTGATTAGGTGTGGTGGACACATGGAAGAAGTACGGGTGGGTGCCCGTGGAGTCTGGGGTGGGACCTGGGAGGAGCTGGGGCTGCTGCTCGAGGTGGGCCTCTGGGCAGTGGAGAGTATCAGGAAACAGCTTTGTGAGGCAGAGTCCAGGCCCCTCGCCTGGCCTGGATGCTTGCCTGCGGTGGATGCTTGCCTGTGGTGTCCAGCGGGGCTAGGTAGCATTGACAGTGGGTCTAGACTAGCAGTAGTGAGCTGTTCAGAGCCTTCCATGGTACAGACACCCTGCTGTGGCCTGGACCTCGGGCCTATGACTCCCAGGAGCCAAACTGCCATGTCTGCATCAAGTCCTGGAGGCAGATTCAAGCCCTCTTTCCTCTGCCAGGTGAACTCCACCTGACGCCTCTACATGGCATCCTGCAGCTGCGGCCTAGCTTCTCCTATCTGGATAAGGCTGATGCCAAACACCGTGAGAGGGAAGCAGCCAATGAGGGTGAGTGGCTCCTCAGCTCAGCCCTGCCTTTGCCTTGATTGTGAGAGCAAGTACTGGAAAGGTCAGATTTTAGGGTCCCGAGCAGCGCCCAACCCCTGCCCGCTGGTGCCAGAAACATCCACGCCTGTAGTCAAGAACGTCTGCCTGCGTACACTGCCACATGTCCCCTCCTTTGGAGACCCCTACTTAGTGCAGCTAGCTGCTGTTATACTTCCTCGAGCCCCCCTGTAGGGGTGGGCTGGAGCTGAGGGGCTGCAAACAGCAGGAGGCCTGTCTTGCTTCCCTACAGCAGGGGACTCTTCTCAGGACGAGGCAGAGGAGGATGTGAAGCAGATCACGGTGAGCTGGGGCCCTGGGGTTGAGACAGCGGGGGTGATGGGTCTGAGCAGAAGGGACTTAGCACTCTGGTGTGACAGGCACATAGTGTCCCTGGGCCTGGCTCACCATTGTTAGGAGCCGCAAACCTGTGCCTCTCATTCTGGGAGGTCATCCATATGATTGGGTCCCTAGGAGACACCCAGAAGAGACATTTCCATAGTCATAGTTAGGAAGGGCATCTGTGTAGACCATGTCAGTGTACACCCAAGGACTAGGGGTGCCGCTTACCTTCTGGGGTGCAGGGCCCATGTCAGATTGACTTGCTTACGTCACACCTTGGGGTTCTGTCATCTGGGCAGGCAGGGCAGGAGAAGCTGCTCCTGGCTTGTGCTGTAGGTTGACAGAGGGGAAGGGTCAGGGCCAGGACTGAGTTTCAGAGGCCTGGGCCAGGAACTGAGGAGATGGGCAGTGGGCAGATACCCAATGTTGTGTTCTGTGGTTCTGTGGCGGGCTCTGGCCTGAGTGTGTGACGCGTCCCACCCAGGTGCGGTTTTCACGGCCAGAGTCTGAGCAGGCCCGCCAGCGCCGCGTGCAGTCCTACGAGTTCCTACAGAAGAGGCACGCGGAGGAGCCTTGGGTCCACTTGCACTACTACGGCCTGAGGGTGAGGCTGGGTTTGTGGGGGAGGGTAGGAGCTTCTGTGTCTGCTTTTCACTCATTTCCACTCCATTTCTGCCAGCTGTGCTCCTTGCTGCCACCTGCTGTTCCCATTGGGTTTGGGCTGTTTGGGGTCCCCCTGCCCCCAGTGCATCTTGGTGGGCCCCCAGGGTGGCAGGTCGCCCGTGTTTGGTTATGTTTTCCACATGCTGCAGGACCTGGTCTCCATGTGTCATCTGTCATGCACCACCAGATTCATTCACCTGCCAGAGGCTTTTGCATATGCATTTTTTGGTGTGTATTGACCATAGCTCCGAGCTAAGGTCGTGAATGGTGGCTCCTGGACACACCAGGGGCCTTCAGCGAGCTCTGATTTCAGCGGAGCCTTCTAGAAGAGATTGGTATTGACAGCGCTAGGGTCCGCCTTCCAGGCCCTGCTATTTTTACTGTGTGCCTTTTCTTTTTGTGGTCCTGGGAATTGATCTTAGGACCTTGGGCTTGCCAGGCAGGCATCTGTGCTGCTGAACTATATCCCCAGCCACACGATGTACAGGCTCTAGCTATATAGTGCTGGCTGGCCTTGAACTCATATATATATATAATGGCCGGCTCAGCTTGCCCTGGGGCTGGTGCAGCCTGTGGTGCCAGGGATTGAACCATGGTCCCTGGGGCTAGCTAAGCTTGCCTAAGCAGGCACTTTAGACCCCTGAGCCATCTTGCCGGCCCACTTATCTCTCTTGTATAAACCAGGATGGCTTGGAACTCATGGTGATCCTTCAAGGCTGAGGCAGGTGTGCGTCACCATGCCTGGCAGTTACTGTGTGTGATCTTAAGCCAGTTATTTAGCCTGTCTGAGCCTGGGTGTTTTGTTTTTTTTAACCAATAAATGAGAAGAATGAAAATTTTGTAAGAGTCGTTTGTGCACGAGATGCATTAGTGCATATGTAGCCGCTGCAGTGGAGCCTGGCACTCCATGGGTGCTTAGCAGTCTTAGCTGTCATTTTAGGCTGTGCTCCTAGTGCTCCTGACAGGGAGCTGTGGCTCAGGTCGTGGGCCGGGCAGGTATGTGGGGGCTGCTCTGCAGACCTGGGTGCCGTGTTGTGGTTGCCTGGGGTTCTGTGCTTGGCCTTGGAAGCAGGCATGGTGAGAGCAGTGGGGCTGAATGGCGGCTGAGCCCTCGCCCCTCCACAGGACAGCCGCTCAGAGCACGAGCGCCAGTACCTGCTGTGCCAGGGCTCGAGCGCAGCAGAGAGCACGGAGCTTGTCAAGTCGCCCAGGTGAGTCCTTCTGTGTGGGGACCCTCAGGGGGACCCAGAAGGCGCCCAGGGGAGCAGGGCCACAGTGATCTGTGGGGAGCGCGGGCTGGGCCTGGCTGCCCAAGCCAGCTGTCCTGACCTTGCCCCCTCCCCCCGCCTGCCCCACAGCGAGTACCTCCTGATGCTCATGCCGCCCAGCCAGGAGGAGGAGAGGTGAGTAGGACCTAGGCAGCCACCCCCCGCCCCTGGCCCCCCAACCCCACCAGCCTCCAGCCTCACCTTTGCTCTCAACAGAGATAGGCCTGTGGCCCCCAGCAACGTGCTGTCCATGGCCCAGCTGCGCACGCTGCCCTTGGCCGAGCAGATCAGGATCCTGATGAGGAACGGTGGGTGACCCGCCCCCCCTGCTCTGCTCCCCTGGCCCCGCCAGTTCCTGGGGTTGGCATCAGGAACCCAGGTCAAAGTGCTGCTCCCAGAGGCTGTGGCTTTGCAGGGACAGCATGCACCGTGGCTCTGCAGTGGATGCCCTGTCACTTACCTGCAGCAGGAGCCGAGCAGGCTGTTGGCTTTCTGAGCACTAGCTCCTTTGTTACAAAAAAGTTATGGTCTGGGGAGATAGCTTGGTGATCTGTGTGCCTGCCTGGCAAGCGCAAGGACCTGGATTCAATCCTTAGAACTGCATGCCTTGCTGCCCCAGAACCCCAGAGCATGTGGTGCCAGCCACCAAAGCTGGGTGTGGTGGTATATGCCTATAACCCCAGCACTGCGGAGGCTGAGACAAGAGGGTCACTACGAGTCTGAGCTGTGTGGCGAGACCCTGTACCAAATAAATAGATTGATTTTTTAAAATGTTATGATTACTTCTGGGGAATAAAGGAGGATTTAGAAGTGAGGCTCCCTAGTGGCTTTGCATATGCGTGCACACCGGGTCATTTTTGTAATAGAGCACTTCTGCCATACAGAGGCTTGAGCCCAGGGCCTGTATTTCACGCTGTAGCCCCAACCCTTTTATTTTTTTGAGACAGTCTGGCTGAGTTGCCTAGCTGGTCTTAAATTTGCAGTCCTCCTGCCTTGGCCTCCCGGAATGCCCCGTGCCTGGCTCATAATAAGGTGCCATCCTTGGCGGTGCGCTGTTTCTTGGTGCCCTCACTGGGCCCTGCACAGTGAACAGGTGTGGAAGGGCCTGTGGCAGGTGAGTGGCAGACCTGAACTATGGACTGGGCCGAGCCCTGGCCTCAGCTTCTCCGAGGTGCCCACATGTGGTCTCAGGGCTTGAGCAGAGGTCGGGACTCCTTGAGGGTGCCATGGTCCCAGACCTGGCCCCATCCCCCAAGGCCTTGCCCTGCTCACTTGGGGTCATGGAGTCTGGGCTATGCAGCTCCCTAGCCTGGTAGCCACAGTGAGCTTCTGGGCTGAGGTGGCAGTGTCCTGGAAGGCTCCCTCAGTCTTCCTTGTCAGGTGCTTCCTCAGTGCCTCATGGGCACAAGCCTGGGCACATGGGTGGCATTCAGCTGGCAGTCAGTGAATGTCGGCTCTGTTACTGTGCCGATGCTGCTGTTACTGCGTTTCAGGAGGCTGTGTGAGCCTGGTGCTGTGGAGACGCGGGAGTGCCGGGCCCTGCTCCTGGCTAAGGAGCCCTCTCCCGTCCTCCCTCAGTGAAGGTCATGCCTTTTGCCAACCTGATGAGCCTCCTGGGCCCCTCCATGGACTCCGTGGCTGTTCTGCGAGGCATCCAGAAGGTGGCGATGTTAGTCCAAGGAAACTGGGTGGTGAAGAGGTAGGTGGTGTGGGCTCTGGCTGGAGGAGCCAGCTGAGGCTTTAGGTTTGGGGTTGCCTGTGTTTTGGGCTCTGCTCTTCCAGAGGACTTTCAGTTTGTCTGACCTGCACTGCATGTTGACCTTTTCTACTTGATTCTTTTATGTCTTATTTTTCCCTTCTAATGTAGAAGTTACTCACTGTTGGCGTTCTTTGGGATGATCTGCTTACATCCATCGCTTAGCACACCTTCATCTCAGCTGCTGCTCTTTACCCTCCCTCTGCAGAGTTCAGGACCTGGCGGTAGCCTGTGTCCTCCCAGCTCCTGTGTCGCGGCACTTGGGGGCTTTAGTGCTCGTGTTTTAGGCCCTCCAGGCATTGTCTTGTCCACTGAGTGTTCTTTAGTTCTAGTCCCATAATCACCTTCCTGTTATGCTTATCTTTCCTGTATCACCTGAGTTTTATGAGGCATCATTTTCATCTGCCTGAAAAATACTATAGTGTTCCCTTTTTTGTGAATTGGTGGTGACAGAGCTCCTTATTTTTTGTTTATCTGGAAGTCTTAACTTCTTTGAGACAAGAGTCTTGCTATGTAGTTCAGAGGTGGTGCCCTTTTTCTGGCCAACAGATGCTAGCTTTAAACTCGCTTTGTAGCCCATGCTGGCCTTGAACTCAGAGCAGTCCTCCTGCCTCAGCCTCCTGAGTGCTAGGATCACACCTGGTAGTCTGCTTCATTTTTGTCCTTGAGATATGTTTTGATGAAATGCAGAGCTACAGCTTGGGAGTTACTTTTCTTCCACACATTTGTATAATTTTGTTGTGTTCTGACCTGTTTTTGTTGACGCTGCTGCTGTCAGTCACATGCTTGTTCCTTTTACACTGAGTTGTATTGCTCTAAGTGCAGAGTTGTTTTTACATGGCCTGTTGGGGTTCTTAGGTCTTGAAATTGTGTCTTGGTGCCCCGGGGTGGTTCTCTTCTCCCGAAATTCTTCTGTTGTACTCACCAGCTCCTCTGCTGACCCACCAGTGTGGGTACGTGGGGACAGTCTGCTCTGCTTCCCCGGATCCCTTCCTGCCTAGTGTGAGGCCTGGACCCAGCAGGACCTTGCCAAAGACAGCATGGCTTTCTATCACATATACTTGCGTTGTAGTAATTTAAGTGCTATAGTGTAAGGTGAGTAACCTGACAGAAGGAGAACAGCTACAGAATTACTGAAAAAGTAACTCATGCAAAAGTCCATTTCATGGTTGGCCAAGCCGACCATAAAATGAGTTCATGTTGCTCCCACACGGTGGTGCCCTTTCTCTGGCCAACAGATGCTGGGCTCTTGCCCTGGGTTACCCATGCTCCCTTATAGAATGGCTTGGTAGTGACATGCTGCCTGCTAAGTGCAGTGTGTGTGTGCTTTATGCTGAGTGACGAAAGCTGCGAGGGCTGTCCCGTGCCACACCTGAGGACCCCGGCCCAGAGAGGCCCAGAGAGGCCCAGAGGCTTCCTAGACATCTCACAGCAAGGCAGCCATGGAGCCTGTGATCCCCTGGGAGCTCTGCCTGCCTCGGGGCTTCTGGGAGCCCTCTCAGAGGGGCCCAGGGTGCCACACTGTAAGCCCATGGGACGTAGGCCTCCCTGTGTCTGTGAAATTAAAACTCACACCTTTACTGAGCAACATGCCTCAGTTGCCCGTTGTGTTGTCCCTGACCTCAGAAGTTGGAGCTCATTGTATGCCCAGCCCCACGCTGCATGCCTGACTCACCGCTTGACAGTGGCCTGCTGTGTGTGTCAGCCAGGCCCCCAGCCTCAGGTCTTGGGGAACCTGGCTTTGCAAGGACTCCACACGAGTAAGGCCATGTGGTGGAGACCTCTTCCCTGGGCACTGACCCTGCACTAGGCTTGGATGTCTGTCCTGTGCTCTCCAAGGGCTGCACTGCTCTTTGTCCTGGACTTTGTCCTGTCCAGGACTGGGCAGGGTGGTTGTGGAGGTTGTGAGTCTGTCAGTGCTGGCGTTGCTTCTTCTTGGTGACACATGTACCTGCACGTGGGCCTGGGTTCCTGCACGGGCTCCTGGCTTCTTTGCAGTCCTGTGCTTGCGTGTGAGCCCATGGCCCTTCCTTGAGCCTTGCTGGTTTGTGAGTGGTGGCTGGAGAAGGGGATGGGGTAGGAGGACGGATGCCCACAGTGGATAAAGGCTGCTGCTCCCTACGTAGGTGTTTATGGAGCCAGGTCTCTGAGGAGGGTGGCAAGGCTCAGAGCAAGGACAGCCTGTCCTCAAAGCTGGGTCGGGGCTACTGTCCCAGTAGACAAGGTGTTGGACCACTGGTGGGGAGGATTGGAGTCTTGACTGGGCCCAGACCACGGACTGAGGACAAGGCAAGGACTGACTGTCACCCTCTTGCTTTGGCAGTGACATCCTGTACCCCAAGGACTCATCTAGCCCACATAGTGGCGTGCCTGCCGAGGTGCTCTGTAGGGGCCGAGACTTTGTTGTGAGTACCCTGGGCTGTCGGCTCAGGCCCGTGGGTGGAGGGGACAGCACAGGCTTCTGAAGACCCAGACCAAGCTGTAGTGAGGGCTCTGGACTGGCCCTCCTCCTCCTCCTCCTCCTCCTCCTCCTCCTCCTCCGCCTCCGCCTCCACCTCCGCCTCCACCGCCTCCCCCCCCCCCCCCAAGTCTGGGCTATAAGAACGTCCATGCTCCCTTCTGGACCAGCAGTGTTGTTGATTGGCCTGAGTGATTCTTTAAGAAGCTTGCCTAGGTTGTCTTTGTACAAATGAAAATCTTGGCACAGATCAGCCGTTGAGAATACTTGGCAGTAGCCACAGTGGTGGGAGTGTGGTTGGGACCGATGGGCCTGTGCTCCACCACCCTGTGTGCATCACTGCAGAGCTGGCTCAGCGTCCCTCCCTCCGTGTTGAGCTGGCCCCAGCCAGCGTCGAGCCCATGCTGTCCGGGTCAGCACCGTGTCCCTGGACCTGTGCTCTGTGCTTCGAGTATGCTGGCCCGTGCCCCCAGCATTACCCTCTTGAGACCTTGACATGCTCATGTGTAGGCTTTGTCCAGGGAGCCTGGCGTCTTTTCTGTTTCCCGCACTACCTCCTCTCTGGGCAGTGGGAGCTCCCGTGTTCTCATCTTGAGGCATCAGGGCGCCATGGCCTCGGCTGCCCCTGCCTGCTTCCCACCTCCCTAGGCGTGCATACGCTGTCAGACTGTGGCCAGAGGTCACTAGATGCTCATTTTAGTGCCTGTGCTCATCTCCAGGTGCCAGCATGGGGCTGTGGGGCACTGCACCCTTCCAGCAAGGGCAGGCAGCAGCAGCTGTCAGCAGCCACTGCCTTTGGGACCCTGCCACTCTATTCCCTCCCTGAGCCTAGGGTGTGCTAGGCCTGCCTGGGGCAGGGGCTAGGGTGGGGCAGAGCCACTGCCCCAGGGAATACATGTCCTCAGGAGTGGCGGGTCTGGCTCTCCCAGGCTGAAGGACCAGAGCACCTGGCAGATAGCAGACTAAGTTGAAGTGACACATGGTGAGGGGTAGGGCCAGGACCACCCTCTGTGCTCTCCCTGAGGCTCCAGGAGCAGCCTGAGGAGCAACTGTAAACCTTCTTCTTTCTTTCCCTCAGATGTGGAAGTTCACCAAGAGTCGCTGGGTGGTAAGAAAAGAGATAGCAGCGGTGACCAAAGTAAGTGGTGTCTCTGGTGACCCGAGCCCCAGAGGCTGCCGGAGGGAGGGGCCGGGCTGGCTGCGCCTCACCCTGCCCCTGCTGCCCTCAGCTCTGTGCCGAGGACGTGAAAGAGTTTCTGGAGCACATGGCCCTCGTGAGGATCAACAAAGGCTGGGAGTTCATCCTGCCTTATGATGGGGAGTTCATCAAGAAGCACCCGGATGTGGTCCAGAGGCAGCACTTGCTGTGGATGGGCATTCAGGCTAAGTATGACTCAGGGGGGCAAGGGTGTGCTGCTAGGCTGGCTGGGCCTCACGCCCTGCCTCCAAGGCGAAGTGTTCTCCCACCAAGTGGACCTCACCAGCTGACACCGCCCTGCTCTCAGAGCTGGCATGTCCAGGCAGTAGAGGGGGCTGGGTTTGAGGAGCGTGAGGGACCCAGGGCATGAAGGGCAGCTGGGCTCCACCCCACCATGGCCTGGGGCTCCAAGCCTGTTCTGCATAAGCAACTGGAGAGCCTGAATGGGGGGCTTTTTCTGTTGTGAGGCGGATGGTAGGAGGCTGGTGTGGTATGGTGTTAAAGGATTTATTCTTCTTTTCAGATTAGAAAAAGTCTACAATCTTGTAAAGGAAACCATGCCAAAGAAGCCAGATGGACAATCGGGTACGTGGGGCCAGGAGCTGGGCACCTCCAGCTCAGACACCGGGCCCTGCAGGCCCCTTTGCTGCATGGTTCAGAGGCTGGGCCTGGAGAAGGCGCTCTGCTGTCGCTAACTGCATCTTTCCTTTTCCAACTGAAGGTGTCACATGTTAGGTGGGCTCTACCACTGAGCTAGGATCTCACTAAGGTCCGGGCTAGCCTCAGACTTGGGAGCCTCCCGCCTCTGTCGCCCAAGAAGCTGGGGAGATAGCCACCCTATACATGTGCCCGGCCCTCTGTGCCCCCCCACGCCCTTCCCCACAACCTCACCCTGCGGTCTGGGTCCTTCATGGCACCATCTGCTGCCAACACTGAACTGTGCTGCTGGCTGTAGGTGTGGGGTGAGGAGCTGTGGGCGTAATGCGCATGAGCTGCTCCTCTTCTGCGTGAGCTTAGTGGGAGTGAGGCATAGTTTCATTTAGGCTGCTGCCTCCCTTGTCGGGGTGGCCAAGGCCCCTGAGCAGGGTGGGATGAAGGCAATGGGCCCTCTCCTGCTGTCCCAGCCAGCCTCTCTCTGCGTCTGCCAGGGTCCTGTGGCCTCCTGCATGACGCTGTCTCCCCACAGGACCTGCTGGACTGGTCTCCGGGGACCAGCGGATCCAGGCAGCCAAGGCCAAGGCTCAGCAGAACCATGACTTTCTGGAGCGGGAGCTGCAACAGCGCAAGGAGCAGCTCCAGGCGGCCACGTTGCCCGGTGTGCAGATCAAGGAGGAGCCCCTGAGCGAAGAGGGGGAGGATGAGCCTGAGGCCGAGGAGGGGGAGCCCATGGACACCTCGCCTGCTGGGGACCTTGGCACCAGGCTGAGCAACGGGCTGCCTACGGGGTGGGCAGCAGGTGGGGACAGTGTCAATGGGCACCCAGCCCCTGGGTGTGCTGGTGGCCCTGTGGCCCGGGAGCTGCGGGCCTTCGTGAAGGCCATCTTCCAGAGCCATTTCGTGCTCACACTAAGCGAACTCAAGCGCCTCTTCAACCAGCATGTGGCCAGCCTGCCTCGTGGGCATGTGCTCTTCAGTGGCATCTCAGACCACATGCTTCAGGACACGGTGCTAGCCGCTGGCTGTAAGCAGATACTGGTGCCTGTAAGTAGAGTGAGGCCTGCTGGGATGGGTGGGGCCACCCACAGCCTTCTGAGAGGGGAGCACCTTTCCTGTCCACTCTGGGGATATGGGAGTCAGACATCCTTTGGGTGACTCGCTCTCCTGTGATAGCTGTTGGGAGGCTCTGGGCCCTTGGCATTATAGAGAGCAGCTCCAGCCTTTCTCCTGCAGCTGTGGCTCTCAATGTGGCTCAGAACCCAGCTTCCCACGCAGCTTCGTGTCCTCCACAATGAGCTGTATACACCTAGCTTTTGTGCCAGTGGGGCAGTGGAGGGGCAGTGTCGAGATTGTGACTTAGAGGAGGTGGAGACACTGATGCCGCCTGAGGGAGGTGCAGGATGGTTCTGTCCTCCCAGCCCAAGCAGCAAGGGGGCTGGCGTGGGGTTGTAGCTTTCTCTTAGAAAGAAGGCATAGACGTGTCCATTGCCAAGGTGGGAACCACCTCAACCCCCTACCCCCCCGACAGTGTTTTGAGGCCGAAGCTATACCTGTGTGTGTGAGGAACAGACACTAGGCCAGGAGGCCCTGTGATCTTGCACTAGCTGGCTGCCTCACCCGGGCCTCGCCCTGCTGGCTGGGGCCCCTGGTTCTTGTTAGGCCTGCCTTTTTCTGTGTGTACGGCCAGGCAAGGACATTGGCCTGGTTTGAAGGTAACTGAGGCAGAGATGAGGAAGCGGTGTGGACCACTTGCAGGTGCCTGCCCACCTCAGGACCTGGCTGGCCACGAGATGCCGTGGCCCTTGGTGGTGCACTCTTGATGACCTGACACAGCAGCCATGTCACACGGTCCCCCTGCCTGGAGGTGCTAACCCTCAGATGTGGCCTGTGAAGTGCCCCTCCCTGTCACTCAGGGATGTCCTAGGGATTCCCTTCAGGTAGCTCCCACAGGATTGCATTAGTTTTGGCTCAGATGCCGGCCCGGCTCCAGGGATGTCCATGCTGCTTGCCCAGCAGGGCCACCTGTGAAGGCTACCGTGGGGGGAGTGGCTGCAGACAGCTGGCTCTTTCTCACCCCAGAGAACTGTGGCTTAGGGGTCTCCAGCAGGCTTAACTTTCTGATTCTGCTTCTGCTTTGTGCTTTCTTTCCTTTTTATTTTTCTTTTTGAGATAGGATCTTGCTGTGCAGTTCAGGCTGGCCTTGATCTTGCTTTGTAGTCCAGGCTGGTCTCAAACTTGCAATGATCCTCCTGTCTCAGCCTCCTAAGTGCTGGGATTACAGGCGTGTGCTTCCATGGCTGGCCGAGTAAACCTTTCTTGAGTCTGACTGTCCTCCGGTGCAAGCATACAGCCCTGGTGCTGCTTGGTTTCTGGTGACCTGATGAGGTAGCATAGAGCCTACAGGCAGTGTGACCTGTGCTATGGGATCAGGACTGGAATCCACTGGACCAGGGATCCCTTCCTCTGTCCCCCTGCAGCTACCAGGCCTGTGCCACCCTTTGCAGGTGACCCGTGGGCCCTGCTATGCAAGCAGCGTGGATGTCTCAGCGGGGTGAGACAGGGCACACACCAAACCCTGTGGGAGCTAACTAAGAAGCCTGGGACGTCCTTGAGGGTGACCGGGAGGGACCCTAAGCGGGCTGCATCTGAGGGTTAGCGTACCAGGCAGGAGGGCCCTGGACGCTGAAGCAGAGTTGAGCCAAGGTACTGCTGCTGCCAGTCCTAGAAGAGCCCAGCTTTCCTCATCCCAGGCAACCACAGGCTTCCTGTGTTTGTGTGTGTGTGTGTGTGTGTGTGTGTGTGTATGTGTATGTCGCACCACTTCTCACAGAAGCTGTGTTGGGGTCCTGCGGCCAGGGTGTGGCAGGAGCTGGGGTTGCAGCACCCCTTCCTCCCAGAACCATGCTGCTGCCAAGGAAGGGGGTGGGATAGAGGACGTGGCCCTATGGCCAGTGATGAGCTCACACAGCTTGTGGGTCAGTTTCCCCGACAGACCGCTGTTTCCCCCAACGAGCAGAAGGTGTTCGTCCTCTGGGACTCTGGAGACATAAGCGATCAGGTGAGGTGACCTTTTGCCATCTGGGTGGGTGGGGCCAGGGGAGCTGGAGGCCTTTGACCACTTGCCCTGGCGCACAGTCCTGTGCTGCTCAGGTTTTGGCCGCCTCTGCATGGACGCTTCTCCGTGAGCTCGAGGTCAGCTGCAGGCTGGTGCTTTGAGCCTGCTCCTGGGAACTACTCGGCAGGCTGGGGTGGCTGCAGCAGAGTGACTTTGAAGAAGAGGCCCCACTCCCTTCAGTCGTGGGGAGTGACCCGAAGTAGTTTCTACCCCCTTCCAGGGGCTAAGGCATCCTGCTGAGCTTGGAAACCAGGGAGAGGACCTTCTCAGTAGCCTTTCGCAGCAGCAGGAATTGGGACTCTGATTTGAGGCCTTGAATATTTAGGTCAGAGCAACTGGTCATTTTGTCTGTGGTCCCAGCTAGCGGAGGGGCCCAGGTGCCCAGGAGACAGAAGTGGGAAGTCACACGCGGTGCCCTCTGGTGCAGAACCGTCGACCTGCAGGTCCAGGGCTTTTCTTTACATCATGCGCTGCCTAAACTTTATTAGTAGTGGTATTTAGTGTTTTGGAGGTGGTCTCACATGCAGTTCAGGCTGCCCTTGAGCTCGCATTGTAGTGAGGCTGGTTTTGAGCGCATGACCCTCCTGCCTCAGCTTTCATAGTGCTGTGATTACAGGTATGCGCGACTGCACCAGGCTTTGCCTAGACTTTATTTTTTATTTACTTTTGGTCTTTTTTGAGACAGGGTCTCACTATGCAATTCAGGCTGGCCTTGAGCTCACTTTTATAGCCCAGGCCTGTCTCGAACTCACACTGATCCTCCTGCCTCAGCCTCCCAAGTGCTGTGACTACAGGCATGTGCCACCACGCCCGGCAAAACTTGTTTTCTTTTTTTGTTTATTCGTTTTGTTCTGTTTTTTTTTGTTGTTTTTTTTGGCAGGCCCGGGGTTCAAACTCATGACCTTGCACTTGCCAGGCAGGCACTTGTGCCACAGAGCTATCTCCCCAGCCCTTTAGACTTTAAAGATTAAGGTTTCATTGCTACTAAAGAACCAACCAGCACAAGAAAGAGTGCGTTCTGCCCCTCTTATACTTACTGATGGGCAGGCAGGGCTGCCGAGCCAGCCTTGCTTTTGGCCAGAATAGGTGGCCTTTGGCTTTCCGACCTCTGAACACTCTGATAACATAGAGGGAAAAGTAGTGAGTGCATAGTTTTTTAAAAAAAAAAAGCTAGGTATGGTGGCACAAGCTTGCAGGTGGCCAGCTCGAGGAAGGATTGCAAGTGTGGGTTGCACTTGAGTAATTTAGCAAGGCCTATCTGAAGTTTTTGAAAAAGAAAAGGGGCTGGGGAAATAGCTCAATAGAGTAAGTGCTTGCCTGGCAAGTGCAAGGGCCCGAGTTCAATCCCTGGTCCTGGAAAAAAAAAAAAAAGCTGGATGTTGCTCAGTGGTATTGTGTTCTTGAGTCCACCCCTGCCCCAATCAAGTAAGATGAGACATGGATTCCAGTCCTGCCCACCCTTCTTCCTCAGGCTTGATACTCGTTACAAGGAGACACCGCTGAGAGTTAGCGCCCTTCTCATGCGCAGCCGTCCTGTGCTGCTGCTGCTGCTGCTGCTGCTGCTGGAGGTGTGGCCGGCAGCCTTGCTGGGCTTCCTGCAGTGTGGGGGCGACTTTGGGCAGTGCTGGGAGTGCTCGGAAAGGTGTAGGGGGCTTAGGACAACTTTTCAGCTCATTGAGAGAACTGACAGTGTTCGTGGTAGGGCCGGAGATTGCAGTGGACTGTGAGGTTGCATCCCTTTCCTAGCACTCCGTTTCCCTTCGAGTGGTGCCCTGCGGGCCCCTTTCCCTAGTGTGGGTCCCTGGAAGCCTCTGCTTCACCGCCTGCCTTTCCTGACTGTGCTCTTTGCTGCAATCTTGGTTTCCTCTGTGCTTTATTTTAGCTTTTAAGTGGTCAAGGGAGTTGCCTGTATTCTTTTGTGTTTTCAGATGGCTTTTGCCCTCAAATATTAATCATTTTGGACTAGAATTCTAAGGGAGCAGTTTTTTTTCTCTAAATGTGTTATTTTTGCATTTTGTAGTTGTCAAAATTCAGTGATATTCTTTTTGTGCTTGTAAAATTGACGGCTCTTTCTTGAAAACTGACAAGTCGTACATCATTCGTAATACAGCGTTGCATTACATGACAGTGCAAATGCATCTCTACCCTAAAGCCACTATCTTAGGTAGTTGGGCTATACTTAGAAATCCTCTGAGTTGATAAGTCCCTCATCTTTTTTCTGCCTTTTAGGTTTATGTCAGACATTGAGCATATTAGTTTCGACCTTTCTTGTGTAACAGTTTTTCTGTCTTTGTGATGATTTCAACTCTTGGAATTTTTATCTGGGGCCTTGTGCGCTTTCTGCCCTGCCCCTTGGCTGTGATGGTCCCGTTGTCAGCACTTGTAACCAGCTCTGACTTCTCACTGCTCCCCAAGTACCCACGCACTCCAAGGTGTGGCTTCCTCCCTGCTGCGCCTGCCCACTACCTCTTCCAAGCCAGAGTCTGTCTGAGCAGCTTGTCCTGCCAGCTCCTTTACGAACACACACCTTGACTTGGACATGGAGAGAGAAAAATTGACCAAGTGTGCTCATCTGCAGCAGAAGTGCTGCAGTGTGGGGTTAGGTCTGTGGCTTTAGGTCTCTCTTGGGAGGGCTTCACTTTTAGGGTACGATTTCCCATAATAACATATTTTTGCTACTAAAGCATCGACAGGTTTTGTTTGAAATTTTTTCCAAAAATTACCGAGTCCGCCGGAACATGATCCAGTCTCGTTTGACTCAGGAGTGTGGCGAAGACCTAAGCAAACAGGAGCTGGACAAAGTGCTGAAGGTACGTCCACCTTGTGCTCAGCTGCCCCTCTTGCGCTCAGCTGTCTGCCCACCTTGTGCTCAGGTTCTGAGTGTCAGCAGAAAGTGAGGGTGAAAACCAGGAGGTGGCCGCTCAGTGTACGGAACGGCTCCAGCGTTGGATATGGGTGCTGGGCCTTCTTAGGGTCTTCCCGCCACTGATGCCAGCAGCTAGCTGTGGTGGGCAGTGGACTCTGGGGCCACCGTCCTCATCCTTGGAGAACAGGCTGGGATTAGAGCACTGGCGGCACTTTGGGAAATTGCATAGGCCTCTCGTGAGTGTTGCTGCAGCCGCGTGTGAAGCTTGTGCCACTGCAGGATCTGAGTTTTGCTTTTTAAAAACAAATTTGAAGAGAAACAGTATGTCACATATATGGAAGTAGTTAAGTATGTTGCCTGGAAGGCTTTTCCGAGCTGTGGTACAAATACACATGCAGAGATACTGTAGCTCCTTATATTTTGACCTATTAAACCTTCAAGGCTGTGTGTACCAGTGGGATGCATCTGTGTTTGGGCCAACTTGGGGGTCCTTTATTTTGTAACTGTCCCCAGGGAGAGGCAGCGGGAGGCTGGGACGCTGAGGTGGAGGATGGCTGCTTAGCACGGCTGTGTCCCTGGCAGTCCTGACTGTGCTCCAGAAGGTAGCAGCTGCCTTTGCTGCCTCCAGCGCATTTCTCTATTTCCAGGACTGCTGTGTGAGCCATGGGGGAATGTGGTACCTGAAGGGCACGGTACAGTCTTGACAGCAGTAGCAAGCCACTAACCCAGCGGACCTAAGGCAGAGAAAGGGTGGTGCAGCCGAGAGTGCAAGACCTGACTTGCTTGAGAAGACCCAGAGCAAGAGGAGCGCACAGTTCAGGGCCTGTGGCACCGATGGTTGCGGGGACGAAGGGACCCTCCGTGGCTGGTGCGACGCCAGCTCACATGCGGCCACTCCCGGGGAGACCAGCTGGACCTTCTTTACAGTACAATTTGCAGTTCCTGGTGTATTTTGATTATTCATCGGTTTCGTTCTCATAATAAAGAGTATGCTGATGTGGGCAGGATGATGAAAATCATGGTTTAATATTTTCCTTTTTAATGCCAACAAAGTCAAACTTATGTTTACAAGATGAATAAAACCTCAAGGTTTTTAATATGTAAAATGCCTAAAAGCTAATATGTAGTCTTAGATTACCTATTTGCTAAGACTTCTGCCAACTTCATTAAACAAGATTGAACTGTTGTATTGTTGGTCTTGGTGGCCACTTTGCGACCACCTACTCTGTAGCAGTCTCACCTGTTTACATGAACCGTAGCAAAGAGCAGAGGTGAGTTGGAGACGCGAGCCAGGCCAGGTAAGTATAGAACGGTGAATAAGTGAGGTGGTCAAACTTTGATGTACAAAATTTATATTTTGTGTATTTTTAAAATAAACGCTAACACTAACCTGCAGCATGGTGCTGTTATGTTCAAGTGGTTACAGGCAGGTAGCTTCACACTGCCAAAGCCTCGCGTGTACTAACGCCTCAATGCGGCTTTCAGAAGCTTTGCACTCTTGTGTGGGAGTTTGCTCTCAGCACTGAACAGCTCTGAGGTCTGCCAGGCAGCACAGCCCTGAGCCTTGTGGAGCAGTCGGAAGCCGAGGGCTGAGCCGTGAGCTCTGTCATCGTCTTTGAGCAGCCTGTGTCGGTCTGTGCTGTCCCCACCACCACTAGAAGTCTCAAATACTTCAGCCATAAATCACCAAGCTGTTGGTTGGGATATATTTGCAGAATAAATAGTGGGTACCATAGTGTCCATTATGGTCTTGGTTCTTGTGCGTGGGCCTGAAGAGGAACCAGGACTAGAACGGATTTGACGTCTGCCTGCCCATTTTGTATTAATCATGTTCCTGCCTTCCTTTGAAAGGAAGACACAGAGGTTACAGTGAGGAAACCCAGCCTCAAGCACTAAACAGAATTGAGTGGAAATGCTGAATTCAAATAGCTAAGCCAACTTCTCTTTCCCATTCCTTACTAGCTGAGCAACAGGAAAACAATTGTTTTTTAAAAACTTAGCAGACTGAGGAATTTGGGCTTTGAAGATGACAAAACAGGGCTAGTGAGATGGCTCAGCAGTCTAAAAGCACCTGTGTCGGAAAGTTTATGCCTCCGCCGGGACCTTGGCCTGATCCCAGAAACCACATGCTGCGCCAGTCCCACCCCGAGGGCAGGCTGAGGTGGCCATAACACAAATGAGGTTTAAGAAAATAAAATTTTTTTAAAAAAAGATGACAAAACAGGACTTCTAGCACTCGCCCATTCTCCCCGACATCCACAGAATAACCTCATGAGACCCAAGGACACCTGGAGTGTTTGGGTAAGACAGATTGAGGTGCGCAGTGAGGTCAATTTCGCATTGGCCGTGCTGGCCTCCACCAGTTCCAGGCAGGGCAGCAGTGTGAGCATCTCCCTTGACAACCTCATGGGAGAGATAAGAATAAGCATGGAACTTAGCCTTGGACCCCAAAACCAGACTTGCCAGTGCACTCAGTGTCTGAGCCCCACCACTAGGCATGGGGCTTATTTCAGGCTCTGCATGCACCCCTGCAGACTCTGGGTCAGGTCACCCCAAGGCCAGGCCATCACAGTGGAGTGGGCCACCCCCACAGCCCTGGGCTCTAGGGCCACTTCAGTGCCAGAACGGGACCTTGGGCTCCAAGCAGCTTGTGTTCCAAGAGTTACAATTCCCTCCTACAGACTGCCCTACAGCCACACACCAAGACAGACTCCCAGTGGGGCCTGTCCAGTACATCTCAGCACTGAGGCAGGCCACCCAGGATCCAGGCTTCCCAACTGCCCCTTGAGTGCCTGCTTCCACACCAGCAGCCAGCCTCCAATCTGTACGTCCCTAAGTTTTTTTTCTCCTTAATATATTTGGTTGTTACAGCGTCTCACCATGCAGCACAGGCTCATGATAATCCTCTTGTTTTCAGCCTTCCCAGTGCTGGGATTACAGGCGTGCACCACTGTATCCAGACTATGGCCAGCTCTGTACCTGGGCTTGCCTAAGCAGACAACGTAGTCCACTGAGCTATCTTGACAACCCCAAGTTCCTAAGTTTGAAGCCTGTCCCATCCCCTAGCATAACCTCAAAATCCATTCCATGGCCACAGATGCAAACAGCTGGTCGACTACAGCGGATCCAGGGCAACCCCACAGACCAGCAGCAGGCGTCTCCCTGCGGACCTGGCCCAGGTAGGTCAGCTGCCTGACTGCACAGCAAGCCTGCTTGTGAGCCAAGCCAGATGGTTTGTCCAATGTTTCCCCTAAAGGGCCTTCCCTAAGTCAGTCTGAAGACATTGGAACCAGATCGTCTTTCTTACATGTGCAGACAGCCACAGGGTCTAAGAATAGGGGAATATGACACCTCTAAAGCACCAAAACTGACCACGAGGAAGAGAGGTTTATGAACTAGCAAATTCAAACTTGCCGAACTTCTTAGTTAAGGTAAACAGCACCAGGGAGGCTATAAGTAAAAAGTTATTTTCTGAAAAAAGTCTCAGAAGCTGAAAAGTACACCAATAAGCCAAAAAAAAAACCAACAACAGAAATCAAGCAGAAAATCTTAACGATTATTTGAAAACGAAGGAAAAGCGAAGAACATAGAATATTTAAGGACAAGCAGGACAAGCAAACGCTCAAGTTAAGGACTTCATGAAAGACACCCAGAAAGGGCTAGGCGTGGTGGTAGGTGCCTGGTGATTCCAGCACGTGGGAGGCTGAGGCAGGGAAGCTGGGAGTGGGGTCAGCTGGGCTGCATAGTGAGACCTTGTATCGAAACAAACTGGACACATTTTCCCATTATTCGGGAAGCTGAGGCGGGAGGGTTGCCTTGAGTTCAAGGCTAGCCTGGGCTACATGGCTGGACTTTGTTACAAACACCCCCTCACACACACACCCAAAAAAATAAAAGGAGGGAGAGAAGGAATTAAGGCAAAGGAGAGCTGGCATCAGAAGAGATGGCTACCCAGTAAGGGTAAAAAACATGTTAGAGAACAGTAAGTCCAGGTGTGGTTACACACCTGTAATTGCAGTTATTTAAGAGGCCAAAAAAAAAGCTGAGAAGGTACCTCAGTGATAAGAGTGCTTGTCTACCATACATGAGGCCTTAGGCTCAAATCCCAGTTTAAAAAAGTAAAAAAGCTGTGAGTGACAGTGCGTGGCTGTATTTGTAGCGCTTAGAAGGCTGAGACAGGAGAATTGTAAGTTCAGAGTTAATCTGAGCTATACAGATAGCTCAGGCCAGTCTGAATGCGGCAGCAAAACTGCCCTAAAAGCAAACAAAAAAACAATAGAAAACTTCCTAACTTTTTTCTTTTTCTGGCACCCAGGATTGAACTCGACTCCGTGCTTGCCAGGCAGGCGCTTAGTCTACTGAGCTGTCTCCCTGGCCCACTTTCTAAATTTGGAGAAACATGACTCTAGGTAAAGGAAAGTCAAAGATTGCCAATCAGGTTCTTGGTTACTTTTCTTGTTGCTGGGAAAGAGACCCAACACCTATACTAGTTGAAGGGGGAAAAGTTATTTTTGCTCATAGTTTGTACAGGTTTCAGTCCGGAATAGGCTGGCTCCAAGGCAGGGCACCATGGCAGAGGAGGAACAGTGCTCAGCAGGACAGGTGGAACACCTTCCTTTCCCTCTTATGCAGCCTATGGGTTGGCGACACCCACATCTGGGCGGGCCTTCCCGCTGCCCACGCCCAGAACTCTTCTAAGCCCATCAGTAGACTGATGTAGTGGTCACACCCACAATCCACCTATGAAATCTGTTCAAGAATTCTGTTGTGTAAAGTGACTACGGTTGGTGTATTATAATCTTGAAAATTGCTAAATGGGGTTTCAAGTGTTCTTCCCATACACATGTATGGGGTAAAGCATATCCAATTAGCCATTCCACAATGTGTACATATTTCAAAACACTAAATAATACAATTTTGTCAACTAAAAATATAAAAGTAAGGGCCAGGGAGAGAGCTCAGTGGCATAAGTGCCTGCCTGGAAAGCACAGGGTCGTGAGTTCAATTCCCAGCCTATGGTGGTGGTGGGGAAATATATATATATATATCTCTGATAGCTAACCTGAAGGAAAGCACCACTGTCTAAGTAGGTACATTGAGAAAAGAAAAACCGCAGCGGAACTGGGTGATTAAAATGTGGATGAGGCATCTCCACGATGGCCGCCCGGGGCAGGAGGCGCCTGGGTGGGCCAGGGCAGCAGCGGCAGCAGCGCCCAAGAAGGAAGCCATGTCAGCCACAGGTTGCTACATCGTGCACGAGATCTACCATGGCGGGAATGCCCAGCACCAGTTTGAGTACGAGCCGGAACAGGCCCGGAAGCCCAGCACAAGTACATCGCCATTGAGTCCACCCGAAGTGGTGCTGAGACAGCGCGCGGATCACCGTGGGCAGCTGCCCACAGGAGCCGGCTCACTGGCTGGCAGCGCCTGCCTCTGCGCCCCACTGGCACTTCCCGTTGGTTATTTCCACCACATCTCCCCGCCTCCTGGCGCATTGAGCGCGGCCTGCTGCGCCCTCTGTGGATCTTCCGGCGGTCTGACCCTCTCTGCAGGGACCGAGTGGAGCACGATGCCTAGGAACTGTCGCAACCGCCTCTGCACTCACTCACCTCCCGCACCCCGGAGGTGCTGGTCCGCAAGGACGGCCTGCACAAAAGGAGACTGCACGGCCCGCTAGCACTGGCTGCCTTGGTGTACTGTGTAAAGATTTACGAACGCTAGGCTGTACGACTGCAGTGAACAGGAGAGGAACAGAGGCACACGGCCCGCAAGAGACGAGAGGACGCAGAGGCCTTCGGTTGCTGCAGGAACACTGTTTGCTCTGTGAGGCAGCGGAGCCTGGGAAGGTGTTTGGTTTAATATATATATTAAAGAACACAAATCATGAATGTACCAAGAGCTCTTTTCAGCTTATTACAAAAAATATGATTTCCATAACCCTGGGAGGGGTCTGAGGCTATGGAAGTCTTAACTAGGCAGTAGACTGTGGACAGAAGCCAACGCTGCTGAGGGGGCATGCACGCGCTTGGGGATCTTTAAGTAATATTGTTTAACTGTCCCATTCAGAGCCAACAAGAAGCTATCAACCATTAAAGTTATGAGTATTTCAAAAAAAATGTGAATCACCAAAATTACCAGAAAAAAATTGCAACATGTCATTTATTAAGGAGTGAAAGGCCTAGATAATATGGTTGTGCTACATTGAGTCTTTGAACATGTATAAGAGTTAAACTCCAAGCCAGGCTGTGGTGGCACACACCTGTAATCCCAGCACTTGGGAGGCAAGAGGATTGGTGCGAGTTCAAGACCAGCCTAGGCTACAAAAGTGAGCTCAAGGCCAGCCTGAACTGCATAGTGAGACCCTGTCTCAAAAAGACCATATGGGGGCCGGCGAGATGGTTCAGTGGTCTAAAGCGCCTGCTTAGGAGGGCTCAGGCGACTGCGGGGACTGCAGTT
>PVKN010005926.1:0-29638 GCA_004027915.1 Capromys pilorides
AGTGTTTTATATTCTCCCACTATTTGCAACTTTTGGAATGGTAATGTTGGTCTTGTGCCTTTGGATGTTGGATGTGTTTCAATTTTCTTTTCTATTGGGGCTCACAGTTGAGAGTTTGCCTTGGATCTTGGAGGAGATTTGGGACTTGCTTTTCAGCAATTCTGAAACTGTTGGGACTCTGGAAACTCTTAGAGATGGACTAGAATGTCCTTTGCACAAAGGGATGTGCATGAGACTTTGGGGGTTCTGGGGTGGAATATTATGGTTTGTGTCTAGTTGTTCCCCAAAAGCCTCTTGTAGTCATGGGGTGGGGACTTCCAGAGTTTGAGATTAACTCATGATCCACTGGGATTATGGGTGATCCTTTGCTGGAATTATGGGTCTTAATACTGCTGGAATTATGAGTGTGTTACACCCAGCCTGAGGCAGAGAGCCTGAATGTAATATAAGAGAGACAGAGAGATAGACTGTTGCCATTGTTGCTGCTCTGAAGTCTGCCATGTGCCAGTCTGCCTTGGAGCCAGCTGAGTATGGACTGAAGCCTTCAGTAACTGTGAGCTAAATAAGCCTTTCCTTCCTTTATTTTGGGTGTTTGTCCCAACAACGAGAGAAGAGTAACTGAGGCACATATCGTCCATCTGCCTGGGTCCTAGATTGTTCTCCGATACTCATCTGTCTTTGAGTCTGTTAGCAAAAACAAACCAACAACAACAAAAAACAAAAAAGCTCCCTTCTGTTATGTTATGGTTTTTGTGTAGTTGTCTTCCCAAAACCTCGTGCAATCATGGGGTGAGATTTCTAGAGTTTGAGACTTGACTCACGATCCACTGGGATTATGTGTTTTAGTACTGATGGGACTATGGGTCTGAGTCCTTCTGGGATTATGGGTGTGTGGCCTAAGGGGGATAGGCTGAGGCAGAGAGAGCCTGAATGCGATATAAAGAGAGACAGAGGGACAGACTGATGCTGTTGCTCTCTGATCCCCTGGTTGGTCAGTTGCCTCTGTCACCATTTTGTTGCTGTCCCGCTGCCATAAACTGCTGCTCTCTACCCTGTGCCACTCAGCCTTGGAGTAGGGTGAGTATGGACTGAAACCTCCAGCGACTGCGAGCTAAATAAATCTTTCCTTCCTTTATTTTGAGTGCAGGGTATTTGTCCCAGCAATGAGTAAAAAGTAACTGAGACATGTTAGATCCTTAATTTCCATCTGTCAGGAAGCTGCCATAATACATTTGTTTTATTAGAATGAGACCATTTCACTGTCATTGTTCCCCAAATTTTAATAATAGCTATGAGAATCTATAGTGCCTAGATTATGAACAGTACTGGAAGGGTTCTGTAGAGCCCAACTAACAAAAGGATGACAGACCTGGCCATTTTACAGGAAAAAAACTAGGTAGAGAAGTTAGAAATAAATGTATACCACTAAAAATCAGGAACCAGCGGTTTGGTCTTCTTTTTGGATGGATGTCTTCATTACTCTTCTCTCGTTGCTGGGACAAATATTCCAACACTCAAAATGAAGGAGAGAAAGGCATATGTAGCTCACAGTTACTGGAGGTTTCATAGTTTAAAGCAGCCTGAATTATGTAGCAAGACCTCGGAACCTTATTTGCTCAGGAGAGAGAGGGTCAGTGCTCTGTCTTCTCCAAACATCTCCTCTCTGCCCCGGGTGGCCTCAATTGCAGACACTGCCACCCCATGCTCTAGGATCTGGAGGAGAGGCTGAGGATTCGCTGTGTCCAGGATGACATGCCCCACACCTCCAAGAGCGGCCACAGCCTGCAGGGTGGTGGGGTGATGGGTTCAGAGCCCATGCTGCCAGCTATAAGGCTTGAGCCTCTCTGGCCCCGCCCCTTGAGCCCTGCCCTGGTCCTCTGGCCCCACTCCTCAAATCTCTCACTGCTACTTGAGCCGCATCTGCCCCGTGACTTACAAGAGGCTTTGTGGGGACAACTAGACACAAACCATTAGCATTGGGTATTTTGCTATGAAGGACTGGACATCTGATGGAACACTGGGGTGCATGCTGGAACTGACCTTCCCCTTGGCCCATTTACCTTCCTTGGTCACCGTTGCCCTGGGACTTTGGTAGGCAGCAAGATGTACAGTAATAGGAACATGGAGTGGACCCCAGGCATATGGATTTTATTTCCAACTCTGCACCAATCTGTTGTATAATCCTGGACAAATCTCTCAGTTTATCTCAGAGTTAGCTCCCCTTTAGAAAACCAAAAGTAAACCAATTTAAAGGTCATAAACTCCGCAAGAGACAACACAGCACTGCTATCATCATTCGCCATCATTACTGTTAGTATTTGTGGGTAGCTGTATGATGCCACATCTCTCATGCCCTCGCCGTGAACAGCGCATTGTGAGTGGACTCCATTACTCTATAAACTAGACACAATCACGGTTTATGAGGAAGGAAGCAGGGAGCTAAGCATCTGATCAACGGCATTCTTATCTCAGGACAGAGCAGAATTTCAGAAAAGAGAGACACTCGATAAGTTGTGATTAGTGAAAGATTAGGAACTGGAGAGGTCTCATACTGAGAAGAGTTTGAGGTCAGTAACCACAGCAAGGCCCCGGATATATCAAATAAGCAAAGGTCTTGTCACCCCCAGCATTTGGCAGAAGGATTGCTCTGAGCAGCAGGTCCAGGAGGCTGGGGTTGATTTCCACAGAAGGCTCACAGTTACATGCTAGAGTTCACGCCTTTGTTTGGGAACCAACCCCCGGGGTGACCTTGTTGGTTTCAAAGGGTCAGCCCTGACTCTGCTGCAGGGAGAAAGAATGGGCAAGAATTTCCTAAACAAATTTTCCTGTTAAGATAGAAAATCCCAGATTCTAGAGAAAACTTGCTGTACTTTGGGGTTTAGGGCAATGTTGCAATCTTATAATTGAGATAAGATGTTCAAGGTCAAGATGCTAAATGTCAGAACTGGGAACACAGATACTGTAGCCCAGTGACCTTTCCCTTAGAGATAAAGAAATTGAGGTAATTTGTGCAAAATGATGCATCCAATTACCCACAGTTCTGACCAAGTCATCCTAAGTCTATGACATTCACTTATCCTAAGTCTGTGACATTCTGACATTTAGCATCCCAATGTCTACAGACCCACGAGGCACCGAATGAAGAACCTGCTGAAGAGTTATGGCTTAACAAAGGGAGTGTCCCACAGTCATTGCTCTACTCGGGGGTCCTCTGTCTTTCTGAGGCTTGTCCTTGTGTCATAAGGTGTATCAGTACAGACCGGAAGGAGAAATATGGAAGGCGATGCATGTGGTAGACGGAAGGGTGATGCTGGAGATGCTTTCTCTGTGCCTCCAGAGTAGTCGCTCACAGGTGCCAAGTTCTGACCCACACTGGCCTTCTTCCCTTCCCCCTCCCACAGATTCTTTGGGCATTCAATGGTACCTGGCAATACCCCTCCTTCTATGCAGATATGTGCTTCATTGCAATGCTAGATGGTTGTGTTGACGTCATCTCTATGCCTCTCTACCCATTTAATGCTCTCCCCTAAATTTCAGGGGATGAAAGACAGGGAAGTAGATGTCCTCGGTTCCTTTTTCTCTCAGGTCCCCTATATGTGACTTACTATAAATATGGCTCGCAGCCAGCAAGATGCAACAGGTGGAAGAGGCACCAAAGCCCTTCTTTTCTTCTCAGAGGGGCAGCATGTGATGCCGTAAAACAGGAGGGTCTACAAGGGTCTCCTGAACTTTACCTGTCCCAGACCCATTACAAAACTGTTTCCAAGGGCTGGATAACGGCAATCACTTTATGGAGCTTTGAGAACCACAAGCTCAAAGCTAATGTTAGTCTTCCTGACTTGGCCTTTCAGCCTTTTCAGTGATTTCGTAGAAGACATTACTCAGTGCTAAATCCCTTTCTGCTTGCAGGCTTCAGGCAACTGGAGACTGAACTGCCTGAGGAAACAAGCCTGCCCCTAACCATTGTGTGATACTAGTCAGGAAACCTCTCCATCTGAGTCTTGGCTTCCATTCTGTTGAATGCCAGGCTTGGATGTGACCTCTAAGGTGACTTCAGGTTTCAATATCAATAAAACATCATAAAATTATCAGTTCTCACTCATATGTCTGTGACCCAAGAGGAGGGAGAAGAGAAGGGACGCTTGCCTTTTAAGAATGAAAGAATGCCCTGTGGGTGAGGGACGTGGTCCTCTGAGTCGGTGCAGAATCTCGCTAGGGGTACCTGGAAAGCATTCGGGGACCACTAGCAGGTGTTAGGTGTGACAGGGCCACCTGTGTCTGGTAGACTTCTCCCCTAGCAAGATCCCTTGCTCTACTCTTGCTGCTTTGTGTCAAGGACAACTTCTGCATCTGCCATATTTCGATGGAGTCCCATCTGTCCTCCTCCACTTGAGAATTTATACTTCCTCCCTCCCCTTCCAACCTGAATGAGAGAAGCAACATTCTGGCATTATCCAGCCCAGCTCACCCAAGCTCTCAGGACAAGAGGGTACTTTGCAGAGGGTGGGGTCAGCTGTCTTACCCACGAGAGGGAGGGCAGACAATGTCATCAGTATGCTATCCTCAGACTACTTTCCTGAGCCTGGCCACACCTGTCCCTGGGTCCCTGGGTCACTTTTCTTGAGTTTTCCTCCAAAATCAGCCTACCAATCTGCCTAGGTAAAAGCCAGCCTGAAGGGCTACAGTACTAGCAGCTTTGACCAAGAGCGGGCAGGATGGGGTACAAACACCCTGGCTCCCTGGCTCCGAGGACAGTGCTCACAGTGGCAGATTCACAGAGCTTTCACAGGTCCGATGGCCTACAGTGGTAGCTGGCAGTGGTTTGGGATGCTGTAACAGCTCTCCTCCTTCCCTGCCCTCTCATAATTTCTTGCTGGCTCTGTCTCTGAGGGCACTGTAGGAGACAGTTAGTTCACTGAGTGCTTCTTTTCAGGTCAACCGGTGACACTGAAGGGCCTGAGATAACGGGGACTTTATAGGGAGAGTGGAAAGCAAATTCCAGAGTGAGGGTTGAAGAGGGCCTGAGGTGAGCAACTGAGCGGCCTAAAAGAATAGAGGAAAGCCTGGAAGAGCAGCGATCAGGGGGAAGGAAACGAGCGACACCTTCAGAAGCATCCTGGGTAAAACCCTGCCCGGAGCCTGCCACGTAATGGGGGCCCAAAACCCTCTGCAGGATCTGCGAGTGCCTTCATTTCCTTTAGTGCACAAGCCCTGAGGTCTGTAAGCGTCACTGAGTGAGTCCATCACATGTTCACCGGCTCAACAATTAAAACCACTTCTTCATTGCTTGTGTTGGGCCAGGGACTCTGCAGGGGGCTGGGATGGAAACAGGGGCAGAGCGCAGCACAGCCCTTCCCTTGACACCGCTTCCAGTCTGACGGCCCAGAATGCAAGTCGCTACCAGGACCAAAGCCACCTCCCAGCTCGGCCTCCTCTGGGGCTTTGAAAAGAGGCCTTGGCTCCATTCAGAAAGAGGTCGGCCGCACACTATATTTTGTTCGTTCCAAGCAAACAAGTAATAATGTAATGGCAGGAAGCCTCATAAAATGGTTATTTCTATTCCCGGACTGCTCTGGGGTTCCATCTAATTTATAAACATTGTTTTATGAAAAATTGAGATCATTCTTGGAAGTGCCCACTGAGAGTGACCTTTGCTTGTTTTGGTGCAGTGTTTGTGTGCGCATGTGTACATGGCTATTGTTGCTAAGGAGGCCATGGCCAGCTCTGGGGAGAGGTTGCCTCTCCTCTCGGCACAGTTTCTCTGTCAAGGAGGGCAGAGCTGTCAGCCCCCTTCTATACCTCGTTCTCCCCAGAGAGAGAAATGGAATGGGGTTGGGAAGCAGCGTTGCCTGGAAAAGCTCTACCAACCCTTCGGGATGGCTGCAGACCCACCGGGCTTTGGGCCCGTGCTGCCAGGGTCTTTGGGGCTGGGGGTCTGCGTCACATGTTTCAGTGAGACTCAGAGCACTGACGGAAAGCTCCGCCTCTAGGGATTTTCACTCAGCTCCTGGACTCAGAAGGTGTGTGCCTCCCTGGGCAAGCAACGTGAGATTCAATGGCACTGTAGGAATGCTACTTTCAGTGGTGACAACTGGAACCATTAGAAGTGGAAAGTACTGAGCCAGTGTCACTTTGCAGCTGTGTCCCCTGACTTGCTTGGTGGCCCTGGGTGCATTCACTTAACCTCACTGCAGCTCGCTGCCTCACTGTGTTTTCCAGCGTCAATGACAGCAGCCTCATCATAGCTTTTAAACTACAAGGTGAGACAAAAACATGCAGTGAACACTTGAGTTAAGATATTTCATTACAGGGGGCTGGGGAGATAGCTCAGTAGAATAAGCACTTGCCTGGCAAGTGCAAGGGCCTGAGTTCAATCCCTGGCTCCGGGGAAAAAAAATTCATTACAGTAAAAGCACAATGCTATTAATCCCTTCCTTTTTGTGTCATCCCGTTGCTCCTGCCACTCTCTGAAGCAGACCTGGAGGTCCTCTGTCATGAGGGTCTTCACCAGGCATGATCAAGAAAGCAATGAATGCTGGTGCAGATGCTGCTAGCCAACAGGCCGGCAGCCTTCTAGAATGTTACTCTGTGCCCCCCACCTCGCTTTGCTCACTGGGCCTGGCATCATGAGACTTCTGGCCTCTCCTCACAGCCAAAATGGCCCAGAAAAGTAAACACTTTGAGTTGACTGAGGATATCAAAGCAGCTACGACAGAAGGACCCCAGGAAAGAGGCCGCCCAGCCAGCGCAGCTTCCCAAGGCAGCAAGAAGGAAGGCATAAATACGTTCCAGGTGAGAGGAGGATTTGGCAGGGGATTCACGGTGCTGAGTCTTTTACTGTAATAAAGTTTTGAAAACTTGACACTCTGTAGTTTTTGATCACACCTTTTCATTAAAATATCTATGCGCATGCAACTTACATAGCAGCCAGCCTCTGGTAGACCTGCTGCCTGTAGAAATGTTTTCCTAGGTCCTTTTCCCCCTTTCGTGTAAGTTTCTGTTCAAAGGCATCCCACTCATAAAGGTTCCCACTCACCTTCCATTTTTCAGGGTGCCCTTCGCCGCGCCCCCTTTCCCACTTCACACCATCGTGCTTGCTCCACGAACGCGTGCACTGCAGGTGCCAGGACTCCTTTGCCCCTCATTGTGATCACAAGGCCCATCGTGCTGCCAGGCACATAGTAGGGCTCCCTGCACGGCAGTTAAGCTGGCAGCAACTGCGCGTACAGAGTCCTAGCCACATTACGACTCCATGCTCTTAAGGATGGCCCCGCCAGAATTTGCTGGGAGTGGCTAAGCCGGTGCTGAGAGGGAGGCGCGCCGTCGCTGAGAAGCCCCCGCTCCCGCTTTTGGGTGTGCCTCGTTTTTCAAACCCTGTGCACAGCGTTCTCTCGCTCCCTTCCCCTCAGGTCTCTGCCATGGTTTGCTTTGCTAGAGGCCACTTTGGAAAAGGTCACCTGCTTCTTTGCCTTTAGCCAGTCCACGTGTGCAGTGCGTGGCTGCACCTCCCGTGAGGGGCGGCAGGGCTCAGGACGCTGCTCAGGTCTGTGGCCGCTTGGTCAGCTCCCCTCTCCCCCCACGGCTCGGGTCACTTCCCATTCTGGTGGGGGCAATGTAGCCACTCCCTACTTCTCATTCTCTGTCTTTTATTTCCATCCGCAATGTGTTTATTCTTTAGGTTCCTCATAAGGACAACAGTGTGATATTAAGGATTGTGTGTCTGGTTTGTTTTACTAACAAACAGTCTTTTTTTTTTTTTTTTTTTTTTTTTTTTGTATTTTAGGGAAGGGTCTATGGGGTGCTCAGAGTCTCACTACTAGATTGGACTCGTAGTGATCCGCCTGTTTACAGCCTCCCAAGAGCTGGGATCATAGGTGTGCGCCACCATGCCCAGTCTCTATTGCCATCTCAGTGTGGCCTGGGGGCAGGGCCAGCTCGGCAGGCCCGGGGTAGAACTCCTGGCCCCTGCACCTGCTTGCGGGCACTTTAACGCCCTGAGCTATTTGGCCAGCCCTACATGATGGTCTTAGGGTGCGTTCATTTTCCTTTAAGTACTCCGGTTTATCCTTTCTAGCACAGCAGTAGTCTATGGTGCATACATGTCACATTTCCTGTCATAGCCAGATGTCTGGATGTGTATTGCATTTCTTATCCATTCCTCTGTGGATGGACGTATATGCTGTGTGTCAAGTAATTTTCTCTCTTGCTGGAGACAAAATACCCAACACCCAAAATTAAGGAAGGAAAGGTTGATTCAGCTCACGGTTTGTGGAGTTTCAGTCCGTGATTACTGGCGCCAACGCAGGGTGGCAGAGTGAGGGGGAGCAGCTCAGGGAGGCGGAAGACAGCAAAAGCAGCAAAGCAAAAGTGGGGGAGAGGCCTCTTTTTCTCCCTCATATTGTAAGTACACTCCCCCCTCCCCTCACACACACACACACACACACACCAGGGCAGGTGTATCTCTCACGGCATCGCCATGCACCTCTTGTAAAGGCTCAGGATTTTCACAAAGCAAGGACCCTCAACCCCACTAAGACATTTAATTCAACCTTCAGACTTCTCCAGCTGACACTGCGTATATGCCATTGCAGGCTGCTTCCTCCAGGGTTTGGCTATTGTGGGCTGTGCTGCTATACACATGGGTGTGCATGGATCCCTGTCACACAGGGTCTTTAACTCTTTGGGGAAGACAGCTAGAAAGGGGCAAGCTGGGCACGGCAGAGAAGAAGCCACCACTGCTCTGATAGCCCTGGGGAGGGGAGGCTGTGGGGACGCAACGCCCCAGGCCTAATTGCTGGCCTTTGAGGAGCAGCACTGACCCTGGCCCCGAGCAGCCCTGCAGTGCGGCCACGTGGAGGAGACGCTGCTTCCTTGGCTGGGGCGGCCAGGCTCGGTCGGTGCACAGGAATCTGCTGCTCTCTGGGAAGGAGCAGCTAACGCTTCATTTATTGTAGTCTTTTTTCTTTCTTTTTCCAATTCTGCATGTATACATCTGGTAATCTGTACAACTAAGTTGAAGACAACGTGGTACAATATAACCGATACTGTGGAATTCATGCTATTTTGTTTAGTGAAATTCTGTACCATTTCTAGTTTCTTTTTTTTAAATTACTATTCAGTATTCTCTTGAAAAAAAAAAAAACTACCATAGGAAGACATTCCAGTGAAATATTAATGTTGAAGAACCTCATAGCCTCCCTAAGCCTACTGATATTCCTGTTTGCTTTTTCGCTCGCTCTTTCTTTCTTTCTTTCTTTCTTTCTTTCTTTCTTTCTTTCTTTCTTTCTTTCTTTCTGTACTGGGAATCAAACTCAGGTCCTTGTGTTTGCCAGGCAGGTGCTGTGCTGCTGAGCTACATGCCTTGTTCTCTTATTTAAGAAATAAGAGAAGCAAACAGAAACCCGAGAAGTCTGAGAAGCGTCCTCAGCGTCACGCAGCTCGTAAGCAGCAGAGCTTGAGTTCCGCTCTGGTTGGCCCTGCTCTGTGCTCATCCGTCCCTTCCATGTGCAAACATTCCTCGGCACCCGGGACAGTGCCTGGCACCCGAGTGTGGAGAACTTTCCCTAACCCTGTACGCTCACCATTTTGAATTGTGCATTTAGCCAAAGGGGACCAGAGAAGTGGAGAGAGCAAGTGCGGGGGCAGCTGCAGGCCTGGCCCTGGGCACTGACCGGGTGAGCTTTTCCATATCTGTCCTTAGCTTCCGCTGTCACAGTCGTCTCCAGGCATCGACAGTCGGGCCGAGTAAGTTCTCTTCTTCCAGAAGTACTTTGAAATGTTCCATTCAATGGCCCTGCTGAAGAGAGAGTTAAGTATTATTGTTTCTCCCTCTCAGAGCCGTTTTTAAAGAGCGACAGCGCTAATAGATTAATCATAGGCACGTTGTGCCAGCAGGTCAACTGAATCCAATTCGTCCACTTACTGGAAACAAATTGGCTAGCTAAGTAGCGAAACATGACACTGGAAAGAGGCGCAGTGACAGGTAACTCTGAGCCAGCCACACACAGGCTTCTAGGTTTGAAACCAGAAGGCCACATGCAATAGAGTTGTAGGATGGCCTGTGAATTGGGATTTTAACAGAACTCCTGTTGAGCCAGATTTACACGATCCAGAGCATTTGCAAAGACCCATAGGCAGGAGTTCAGGGGGGAAACATCCCTCCCACGTGCTCTGTGCCACGCTGGAGCTCATTCAATACACCAATGGCCCCTGCACACGCATTTCTTGTCTGGACAGTAAGCAGCCCGTCCAGGACCTTGGTACCCCAGCAACACGGCTTCCAGGAGGCCTTGAGGTTGCCATTTGGGCTAGAGAGCTGAGGCATCTCTCTCTTTCAGGCCCATAGAATCTATCCAGTATGTCACATTCAATCATATTTATCTCCTATAAAGATGATGGTTTAGTTTACATAGAATAGATTTTTTAACACTTTTCACTATGAAAATATTTTATAGTAAGAACCATTTACATTAAAAATCTAGCTTGTTTAAATAGAACACTTTCTAAAATGTAATTGCTAACATTTTCAACAAAAAAAAATCGTATTCTAGTTTTCCATTCAGGAAAAATACCTGCCTATTTATTTAAATTAGTCAATTTACCTCTGAGAGCATTAAAGGTAATAACAATCATGTCATTTAAGTTAACTACAAAACAGTTGACATGCAGTGGACTGGGGGGCATGTTGCCTTTTGTAGATGTACATACATTCATTGTAATTTTGCAGTGTGTGTGTGTGTGTGTGTGTGTGTGTGTGAACTAAGACATTTTGTTCCCAGGTCTCCAACATTGCTGTAGGGTCTAAAGCAAGCGTAGGTCCCAGGTGATGTGTCCTTATTTTCACTAATAAGTGAAAGTGTTCTCATTGTGTTTTGCCAGCAAAGTGTTTTAACAGGCGACGGAGCCAGCCAGGAGTCAGCTTCGTGGAAGGATAAGCAACTTGGCCTCTGGGCCTCCCAGGCTTTATACATCATGGGTCTCATAACATCCAGTTCATCCTACCTGCCTGGCCCTGGAATTGTCACCCATTATCTATCTTGAGAAAAATGTCAAGATGCCTTCCAGCTTCAATTTTTATTGTTTTATAAATAAAAAGTTCCTTGCCTACAAAGCATAGTTTGGCCCATTCAATTGGCCGATGGGCCTGAAGCATAGGATCGGCTTGACTTGAACAGTTAAGATTGCCCATTTGTGTCCACGCATACTTTTTTTCTCTTTGGTTAGATCTAGGGCTGAACATCGCCTGCTGAATGATACCAAAGGGATCGGCAAGTAGAGAAATTCATTCCATAAGCTCAGGGAAGAGCTACCAACACAGAGTCACACAAGACCACATCCTGATGCTTTTGGAAACTTTCTACAGCGTAAAAAGCCAATGACTTTGAATGGCGAATGAATGAATGATGGTGGAGGATGCGCTCTAAGTCAGAATTTTCTGAATTGTGTAATAGACTCTTGACATGAAAGGGAACACTATTTGGAAAATAAGGAAGAAGAGAAAGCACACAGAAAAGTGACCGACAGACAGAGCTCCACTTGGTGGTTTAGCTTAATCTCTTCCCACCCAGGTACAGACCCGAGGAGTTCTGACCACAATAGCTCCTGGATTATGAATCTCTATGATGTTCTCGAGGGGCTGTTTCATCTCTGAGGAAGCTTTATAACCCCAAAACAACTTACCCAGCTAGAATCGACATGTTCTGAAGGCAGGAATGATTTGCCTTATGCTGCCCATCCTCGCCATTTAACCAAAAGGAGGCCTGCAGGGCATGATTGATCGGAGGAACAGACTCCAATTCCTTTTGCAGCTTTGCACCCGGAGTCTAAATGATGATAAAGTAAATCGTCAGAATTTAGTTCCTCTAAACAAATCTGAATATAGCATTAGCAAGAGAGGCAAATGCCTGAGAATGATTCAGGTCGGCCATTTTTGTTCTAACTGGCTGGGTTCCAGAGAGAGGGAACGATGCAAAATAGAGCATGTGGATTAGTTTGATGGATGTCTTGTCACGTGTTGTGAGGTGATGGCAGGTGACACCATTACCCCTGCCATCGGCAGGGTCTGTGCCATGCTGCACCAACCAGTTCACTCCAGGGAACTCTCCCAAAACTACTCAGTAAAGCACAGTGAGTTTCTGACTCCGCTTTGTCTTTGTCCCTCGAGCTGCCTAACAACTGTCATGTGACTTTGGCCAATATCACCTGTAAAAATTATGGTTTAGTTTACATAGAATAGATTTTTTAAATACTTTTACTATGAAAATATTTTATAGTAAAAATATTTACATTAAAAGTCTAGCTTGTTTAAATAGAATACTTTCTAAAATGTAATTTCTAACATTTTTAACAAAAAAAACATATTCTATATTTCTATTCAGGAAAAATACCTGCCTACTTATTTAAATTAGTCAATTTACCTCTGAGAGCTTCAAAGGCAACAACCACAGCCAGCAGACAGCTGGAGATGCTAATTTAGTTTTATTTTTCCCCACACAGTTGACCATGATCATGAGCAATTAGGAGACACTGGATATTAAATAAAATGTTTCAATCATGTTATTAAAATGGAAGCAGAAATAGTTGTGAGCTTCTCTCTAAAGTAAGGAAACTGTATTTGAATGAAGGAATTTTCTCCAAACCCTCTTCAAAAGATAGTATCTTTGAGGCTGGGGAGATAGCTCGGTGGTCCAAGTACCTGCATGACAAGCACAAGGACCCAGGTTCAATCCCTGGTATTGCATGCTGTACCAGCCCCACTGGGAATGGTGGTACATGCCTGTCATCCCAGCACTAGGGAAGCTGAGATGGGAGGACCACCACGAGTCCTTGCTGTGCAGCGAGGCCCTGGACCAAATACATAACAATAAATAAATAAAACTTTTTTTTTTTTTTTACAAAGATAGCATCCTGGACAGACTATGCACTACACTGCAGGAGCTCCACCTGTCACTGTGCAGGGCCACTAACCATTAGTCATTTGAATTAAATAAAATTCAACACTCAGTTCTTTAGGCACACCAGCCATGTTGCAGCTGTTAATGGTGCCACGTGGCCAGGATCCACTGATTAAACAGTGAAGATGGGGGGGACATTTCCAGTCGTAGCAAGGGTTATTGTGCAGCATTAAACATTGCTGTAAGGGGTGTTCCTCAATTATATTAAATAATCCATGGATGCATATTTTGTTGAAATAGATGTTGGGTATATTTCAGTGTGGATGTTAAATACCAATGTGGAAGAATTTTTGACGTTGTGCTCAGCCACTGATTGATAAGATGTTTGAAGAAATGGGTTGTGTAGTATATTAATGTGCCTTTAGACATAGAAGATTGGTTCCTAAAAGCTCCGCACAAGCTAATGGGAATGCGAATCTGCCATATAGGTTGTCAGAAATAAACCATCTCTTATGAGAAACATCCTTTTGGCTTGGCAATTTATGCCAAGCACATTTGGTGGTATAGCTGAAGTTTGCAGATGGAACAAAGAACAAGCTCACGTGCATATGCAGGCAGATCGCCCGCTGTGCTCAGCTGTGGCGTTAGAACGCAGTCACAGAGCACGTGACATTGTTAATACACCTTGTGAAGATAACTTGAAATTGCATCTGAGAGTAGAGACGGACGTGTTTCATGTCTCACCTCTTATCTTTTCTTGCAATTTTACTTCTCTTTTCTTTAACTCTCTCTGTGTTCTTTTTTCCATAATACTGGCAGGTTTTTAACTTTTCGAAGGTCGATCCCAAAGAAGGGCGTGTGTATTGCTTTAGCTAAGATAGAGGTCATTTTACAATTTTAAAATTTATATAGTAGAAAAAAATCACTCTTTCAAAGCCATAAATACCTATCTATTAAGCTTTGGGAAAAAATTTAAACAAAAATGCAAGGTTATCTGAAAAGAATGCTGGGTAAAATATCACAGTGGTACCCTAAAAGAACACCATGACCGTGGAGCTGATCCACAAATGATTGAAGCTTCAAGGACAATGTTTAGAGTCCTCGCCAAACTTGCGTTGCTTGCAGGCCCCTGGAATGCCGCCCCTCAGCTGTCCTAACTTCATGATGAAAGGCCACGCGCTGGCCTCGAGTCCTTGGCGTTCGCCAGAATCTGCACTTCCGGTGAGTGCCGCGCATGCTCTCCTCCCCCCCCCCCCAGCACACCCTGAGCTACATTAGACGTCCTTGCCGGCACCCCTGGCTTTTTAAGTTTACTTCTCTACCACGTACTTTTCTCTCCAAGAAGTCCTACTTCTTCCTGGTATTGGCGCTACTTGAAGTATACTGAATGCTCCCCTTCCGCAGCACGTGCTCTGAGAGCAACGGGACACGTTCCACCAGATCAGAATCCAGCTGGGACCCACACAGTTGGGGAGGGGGTGAGCGGGGTGGTTCATATTTTCTGCGGCATTTCAAAGAGGAGCAGAGCAGCAGAGGGCAGCACCTGCAGGGCGCAATTCCCAAAGTGTGTTGAGTCAACACTGGTCCTCTATATTAACTGACAGGAATGCAAGAGTTTCAAAGACACTTAAACTGGGGGGACACTGAAGAGGAAACGTCCCCCTTTGGAGCCTCCCACTGCAGAGCAACCTTGGGTGCTGGTGAGGCACACAAGTGCCGTAGCTGGGTGACGGGAGCCTGTGACCCAGCCAGCATGTATGTGCCTCACCTGTTTCTTCATTTGCAGACAGGGAACAGGACCAGCGGTCACTTGTGGAGCCACTGCTCAGAGGGGACAGGGCACGGAGTGAGCAGACCCGGTGCGGACTTCTTATTAAACACATTTCGCTGATACTTAAACACACAGAGTTGTGTGTGTTGAACACTGCGCACCGCTCCGGCGTACGCACGCCTTGTGGTGTTGCGGTGCGATTTCACACAGCGCCGTTGCCTCCTGGTGCAAGCATTCAAAGCCCTTTCTTCTTTGGTCCTAGGAAAGTTTACTAAACATTCTGGGAAGTCCCACAGCTGCAGGCCCCTGTTTGCCTTTGCTTACCCCAGAGTTTCCTACACTTTACGTCTCGTTGGAATCCTTTTCTGAATCATGCACGGTACTCCAAAGTACACATAGGCCCATAATTTGGGGAACACTGCTCCACAGGAGCTTGAGAGTTGAGAGTTGGGAGGGTGCATTGTTTTTCCCCAGGTGTTTTCCCGGGTCGGGTCAGGGTGTGAGGCCAGGTCTCAGGCAGCAGCACATCCTGACATTTACCCAGAAGAAAGGATTGGCCCTTGGGTTTCTGACATAATCCTTGGGGCAGCCTGGGAGTCTTCAACAACAGAAAAGCACGGGCCACCACCTCCCTTTGGCTGTTGGGGGATTCCTCTTCTGCACATTTATAACCTCAAAGTCTGGAGACGCCGGCGCTGCCTGGCCCCACTGACATCCCGTGTGCATGGCTCCTTTTGTTTGTCCCTGCATACAAACCCTGTCCCCCTGACCTCTCTACCCTTTTCCACTCTGCTCTATGGTCAGCATCGTGGCCTGAGACCTTGTCCACTGAACTCTAGGTGGGTGATGGGCAACTCTGGAGGAGCTCAGGAGAACGGAGGGGACAGCGATGGTATTCTGTCAGCTTCCTCCTGGCTGGCCTGGGCACGGACAGCCTCCCCTCAAGGGCCTGGCTCCTTTGGGGCTTTGTTGCAAGCCCAGTGCCCGGTCACTGCCTCTCTCTGGGGATTTCCTTTCACCTTGCCCAGCTCTTGTATAGAGTCCCAAATCGCCCTCCCCCATGGGCCCCATTCCAAGTCATTCTATTTCTTGGAGGCGCCTGATAGAAACCAAAGACCAACCCCAGAATCGTCCAGGCAAGGGCTTGACCTCCCTGGGCTCACGCGTCCTCCACTGAAAGGTCAGGCTGGCACCTCAGGGGGCTACAAGAGGTTTAGGTAAAGCCTGGCGTGGAAATAGCCCTCAACAAGACTAGGTTACTCTCACTTCATTTTGTCTTTGCAAGGAAGATATTAAGTATATCTTTGCATACAGTGTGGGTAAATGCAATTTAAACATTTTAAAATGGGATTAGAGCAGCCACGGCGCCCTGCCCAGTAGCGCCTGTGAGCGTCGTGGAGGTAGCCCCGAGCAGGTCCTCTGCTGGTTGATTAATCTGCTGCTGAACATAAAGTGGACTTCCCCAGGCCACAAAAGCAGGGCAGCCTGGTCCCCAGGGGATAGCGTGCCTGCTGGCCTGTCCCTCGGGACTACAGACACCCCATGAAGAAACAAGTCTCCTGCCAGGGAACCACAGCACCATGTGAAGACTTTACGTAGGAGATGGGACTGAGAAAATATAGAGGATGTTTAAATTTTAGAAATCTCTTAGGGCACCGGCCAGGCGGTTGCGAAGCACCTCCAAGCACGCCCGCTCACTCAGGCGCACTTACCCCATTGCTCCTGCCAACTTCCGCCGCAGGCTCACAGGGCTGTCCCTGTCCCTTCGCGGTCTCCACAGCCGAAGCCGGTCCTGCAGTGCCTCCTTGGCCTCCTGCGCTGTCGGGCTGGGCTGGGTTAGCCTTGCCGTGGAGATGCAGCCCTGGAATGGACGCAGCCCCGTTCGGTCAGTGAAGGATTTGTTTCTCTCGCCTGCGGAAGTTAGAGCAGGCCTACAGGGAAGGGGTCATTAAAGATAGGCCAAGGCCCTGGCAAAGCCTGAGTTCTAAAGCTGGAGACGGCTGGGACTGCAATTTTAGGTCCAGGTGCTGTTACTCTCCCTGCTCCCAGGCCAGAGGACAGCACCCAGAGGGCTGGGGAGGATCGTCCGGCCTTTCAAAGACTTCCGGTTGGCTTAGATCCAGATATGTGAAGCCAGCGGGCCGCTGGTAAGCACCCAGCTGTGGCAGGTACTGCGCCACATAATCCTTCATCAACATGTTCTAAGTGGATGCTCAAAACACCCTCAGCTGCAGTTCCTACCACCGCCCCCATTTCATAGATGGTTAAAACAAGAATCCAAACCACTGAGTGACTTTTCCAAAGTTACAGAGCCCAGGCATGGACTCAGAATTAGACGGAGACATCCAGATCTCAGTGCCCCCGTTCTTAACCATGTTGGCCTTCACCGTTCTTAACCGTATGGCTTCCTTGCTTGGTCAAAGCCTGAGCCACAGGTTCTGCAGGTCAGGATGGCCACTGGCGTGGACTTGTGGGGTCAGCCAAGCAACTGGAGGGCTCAGGAATGCTGCAGTCCTTCTCACGCCTGGCAGCACTTTAGGGATTACTTGGGATCCGTGCGAAAGCTACCAACCGATACCAGGACGTTGCTGGAAGAGATGGGCATTGAGGAGTCCTGGGGCCAGGGCTGCTCTCCAAGGGTTTCTAATGCCCAGCAGCTCCTACCACTGTGCAGTGGGAACTACCGTGCAGACGGAGGCCCTCGCCTTCACGGTGCCCCTTAGTCATGCAGCTCCCGGGAGCTCTCCGGGAAATCAGTTTGTTTATCTTGGCGTCTCCCTCGGAACTAATTAGATGGCCCTCACATACCAAGCAATGACACGCTGCGTGTGCTCTGACTTGGGACACCGCTCCACTTAGAAATACGAAACTTTCCAAAGAGAGCGTTTTTCTCTATTGCTAGCTGTAGTCAAGTTTCCTCTGGAACGTGGTAACATCCAAATCTTTTTTCCCCCTACTAATCATATATTGCAAAGAAAAAATGCCATGAAACATTGCAACAGCATTCAGTAAGTTACCCCGTGTACTGGCCCCGGCCGCATCGGGCTGCCCTCACTGGCCTTATCAAAGGGACACCCACTGGACTTCGCAATCCCTCGTAGGAATAGATTTCTTCACTCTCTTCTGAAAGGTCAGGACATCGCCTTTCCCTGAATTCTCCTCAAGTAGTGACAGGCCCAGCTTTTTGTTATCTTCAGTGTTCCTCCCCAGGGGAAGACTTCTACTTCCAAATTAAAGATGTCTGCAATTTTAGGTGATTTATAATTAAAGAAGAAATAGAACAATTGTGTTCTGAGTAAGGGTGCTTGGGAATCCTGATGACCACCGCGCGGCATCCCCTTCCTCTTTCCAGCCAAGATAGGCTTTCGGTCCATGGTCTCTGTGTAGCTCAAGGGGGCTCAGGGCCCCAGTTGTCCCTGCAAATCCACTTCTGTCCCACTGTGCTGACTTGGGCTGGGTGCTTGCTGAGGTCATGGGCGCCCTGGGTGGATGCCTCCCTCCGATGCCTCTCGGAGGGAGGCCAGGGCATTGTGCATCATCCCGTCTGCTAGTTGGCGGCCTCCCCACGTGGACAGACAGAGGTCCTCTTGAGCAGCCCTGTCCAGCCCGCGTTCTGTCCCTGTGTTCTGAGCGCAGCTTTCTGCTCCTGAGGCAGAGAACACTGTTTGTTTCCTACTATCTGCAGCCCCTCGGTCCTACCCCACTGGGTTGCCCCATCTGAACTTGTCTCTCGACCTTCCAAAGTCAGGCCTCCTCATCTCGCTAGGTCTGACTCGCCACCTGTAACCTGCTGGGACCTTCACCATGGTCTGCTGCAGTGTACTTTCTAGTCTCGGGCTGGATTCTGCTGCGTCTAGCCTGGCCCCCGTGGTCCCCGTGAGCAGCAATCCACTGAGACGTCCAGTTGACAGCAGTGGCACGTGGCGCCCTGTGGGATACCCTTGGTGTCAAAGTGATGCTATGGTTTAGCCTCATGAGCTCAAAGGTGGAGCTTTTGCAATGCGACTGGGTTATGTGGATGCACGTGCAGCTGGCTTACTGTCAGGAGGTGGGGCCTGGCCAGAAGAAGCGGGTGCCCCGGCCTCTCCTCCCTGGAGCTCTCTGCTTCCTGACCACGGTGCCATGTGCAGCCCTTTCCACCCCAGCCCGGCCTCTGTGCTGCTCCTGCCTGGAGCCAGCTCGCCACACAAGACCAGGATTCCTAAAATGTGAACCAAAATAAGCCTCTCCTTGAAACTGTGGGTGTCAGCCATCAAGTCCCAGGGAGGACAGAGTGGCTGAGACCAGTGGGCAGTTCACTTGTGTTAGCCAGCTGGGTGGAAGGCACACAAGTTCCGGGCTTTAGCTCCTGCCCGTGGCCACCTTACGAGCCAGCGGGAGGCTCTGTGATCCCACACCCACAGGCAGAGCCAGGCTACGGGAGCCCTGATTGTCCCTCCTATGGGGGAATAGTTGATGTCCTTATGGGCTAGCCATGCTTTAGTGTTCTTTGTTGTTCCCTTCTTTTGCTTGCTGACATGTTTTGTAATCGGGTGCGAAAAGAACTCACTCCTATGCAGAGTCATGAGCATCTCCAGGGCAGCAGCCCCGGAGTTTGTGTAAAGCACTTCCCTCGCACTCGCTGCGTCTCGCACGGTCGCGGGAACAGTCGCAGCGGCTGCAGGAGCTAACGTCACTCATAACGGGGACTGGCCAGGCACAAGCTCCACAGCTCTTTTCCTATGCATGTTAATTTGGTTAGCCATCACAACAGCTTGATCCAGCAGATGACGGAGAAGGACACAAAAAACGATACTCACCGGGTCCCCAGCTGCAAAGGGACAGAGCTGACATTTGAACCCTTGCAATCATCGCGGGCTCTATTCCTATTGATTATATTCTACCATACGGATTAGAAGTAGAGAAAAAGGCTCAGAGAACCGGAAGGCCAGCTGAGAGGAGAATCAGGACCCACACTTCACCTGGTGCTGTGTGCCCTGTGCCATATTTTCCCCCCAGGGAGCGTTCCCTTGGGGTCTCCCACAGTTTGGGGAGGCAAGAGTTGCCCGGGAGAGCTGTAAGCCGCCCACCCACAGATGGTCCTGGAGGTGGACTGATGTGTGAGATGCGACTCCCTCTAGGGGTCACTCAGTGTACTGCAGCCTGAGGGTTGTACCGGCTCTTCAACTTTTTCTCGCAGGCTGAGAGAATTTTGCAAAGATATGTATACCCTCATATTTGTTTAATAACGTTATTTCCTGAAAAGTCTATCACATAATTCAGAAAATTATTTTTAAAATAAGACAGGCCATTTTTTAGTAGAAATCAACTGACATCATTTCATAATTTGCCGTTGATAATAATCCAGTAATTAGCAATTTTATGCCTTTCCTTTTCCTTGAAATTCTATTTTCCCTTTATGTCACACACAGGACTTTATCCTAATCCAATGTGCTTATTCCTAAGAGCATTTTATTTATCTTTGCAACAAAACCTTTACTACTGACAAAAAGTAAGTCTGTTTTTAATGACTTGCTGTGACTATAAGAGCTTAACAATTAAAATATTTATTTTGCATTACACACTACCTATAAATGTTACTGTCACACAACTTATAAATAATTGTTAACCACAAGGCTGCACTTTAAGTGAGATGCATTTATTATTTGGGTAGATGGCTTTGTCAAATAAGGATGCCCACGGTCACTACTCCTGCTCAGTACAGTTCTGGAAAGAGGAGCCAGAGTAATTACACGAGAGAGAGAACTAAAAGGAATAGGGATTGGAGAGGAAGAAGTGAAATTATCGTTTGCAGATGACATGATGCTCTACAAAGAAGACTACCGTTTGTATGAAAGTCACATGTTGCTAGCGTGGGCCAGGAAGTGCTGATTCTAGTGTGGGCTTTCCCTCCCCCTTTTTTTTTTTTTTTATTTTGTGGTTGTAGATCCTGAGACACCTTCAGATACAGATAGACAAAGTAAAGCCTAGCGTTTGCTATAGTCACCCCACTCAGCCATGGCAGCACCCTCAGCTTGCTAAGGTGTTATCACGATGCATCATTAAAAATTATTGCCAAGTATCTGCTGGTTTCTGTTGTCCTACAGAGCAGAGCAGTCGATGCTTAACTGTTCCCCTGTCCTTTTAAATTTCTCATAACATTTTTTCCAATGTTGAGTGCTTATACCTGGTAATCGGAACAATCAAAGTGAAGACAACATTGTGCAATACAGCAAGCAAGGCTGAGTTTCTGTTGATTTGTTTGGTGAAGTTCTGTATCATTTCTCATTTTTTTTTTATTCTGTGTTCTCTTTCATAATAAAAAAAAATTGTCATTAGCCATTAGGTGTTTATTTTCTTCACAGTCTTGATACACAAAAGAATTTCATTCTTTGCTTTTTCTTCTTTTATCATCTCTCCTGCCCTCTACATCCTTCAGGATAAAGATTCATGAAAGCAGAGCCCTAGCCTAGATTCTTTAGATCCAAGTCTGGCACATGATAGCTGCCCAGCAAGTCTATGGCAACCTGTACCCATAGGGAAGGCAGCAGCCCGGTTCCCTTCGATGGGGGATGAAGGATGATGGGGCGGGGGGTGGCTGGCTGGCTTCTCAACGCTGAAGCTTTCTTCTCCCCTAAGAACAGCATCGCTGAAGTACAAGGCCATTTCCAAGTACGGAGATTCTCCTCCAGGCCAGAATGCACAGGGCAGCTTCTGCATTCTGCACTGCTGGCCTCAGGCACCTGGCGGCAGAGTCTCCCCTCCCCCTTCCCAGAAGTTTCTCTCAATGGAACTTCCAGGAGATCATGCGGTCATCTGTGGTGTCTTTGGGTGTTTTGGGTGTGTCTGGTGGGTCTACCAAACTTCGTCCATTCCCCAGCTTTGTGCCATTCAGAGGAAGCCTTCTAGAACCTTCCACTGAATCACTATGCATCTCTATCATCACCGGATGTCTCCCAGTGACATCTCTGCATCACTGGGAAGTCTACAAGTTGTGTTTTTGTCTCCAGTTTTACTCTTACCCTAGCTTGAAGAGCTAGGTAGCACAGGTATTACCACTCCTTAAGTTGCAGATGAGGAAACCGAGGCAGCAAGGAGTAAAGAAACATGCTCAATGCCCTACAGTCACCAGATGACTCAGCGTGGGCTTCGGCGCCTTGTCTAGATAGACCACAGGGCCCAAGTTAAATCCAGACCGCTGCCGAGATCAACCCACTCATGTGACAAACAGACAATGATTTTAACTTCTCTCAATTTTAGTTGGCTCCGTAAAATGACATTATTAGACAATTTGATGTCAGGGAAACTAATGCATTGATGGGTCATAACTCACAAGACTGCTTCGCTTGCCATGGGGAGGTATTGTTATTTTTAACCTCTACTCTAACAATGAGAAAACAGGAATAAGATGGTGGAACAGCATATTCTTCAAGATGCTGGGCTTTGGAGTCAAGTTGCTTGAACTCAGATCCTGGCTCTATAGCTGACTAGCTAAGTGACATAGGCAACCTGCTAATACCTGCCTGGCATAAGGTAAAACTCAGTGTTCATCAGCTAGCATTAGGCTACTCCTCCAACCTGGCTCCAAAACCCATGCTCTGAAATGCAATGTTGCTATCTTTATAGGCAGAAGAGACAGGAAGGGGTGTGTGTGTGTATGTGTGTGTGTGTGTGTGTGTAGAGGAATAAGAGAGGCTATTAACAAAGCTGTGGGAAGCGGAGGCTTTGGAGGCTGTGGAGGCTGTAGGGAGCTGTTGGTTCCCTTGGAGGACCTTGGCTTTCCAGCTGAACTTGGCTGTTCTCATTGGAGCAGCTCTGGGAATGGCTATAGTTTACCTTGGGGGAGCTCCGGTCCTTGTTCTGAGCATTGCTTTGTGGCCTTGGAGCAGAAGGTGACACACAGCTCAGTCTCCTGGAGAAGCTTGTCACGCTCACTTTCCTGATGGAACTCAGCTTTTCTCATCACTGGAGGAGCTCAGGACCTCACTGTCCCTGAGGACGGCTGTGGTACTTTTGCGGGGAGCTCTGCTTCTTACTTTGAGCGCTGCTTCTTGGCTCCAGTGCAGGTCCCTCGGCTGCTGGCCCAGATCCTTCATCCCACTGGCACAGACTTCCCAGCCTCCACCACTGACGGCTGGGCCTCCCCAGCACAGATCCATGCAGTGGACCAGCATGAGACATTGTTGTGGGCTCTAGGCCTCCAGCTGGACTCTTGGGAGACATGCCATGAACGCTAGGTCTGCAGCTGGACTCACGCAGGACATTGCCATAGATCCCAGGTCCTTGGCTGGATTCTTTGGTTTTTAATGTGTAGACAGATTTCCTGCACTCATTGTACATGATTCTGTTGATGACTATTATAAAATAATCTTATAAAATATATGTCCTGTATCGTATTATTCCCTTTGAAAAGCCCCCAAACTATGACAATGCCTTTTCCAAAGATTCCATTAAAGAAGTAAATTGTTCAGTGTTTTTTTTTTTGCCCTGAGAATTGCATTTCTTTAGAAAGCAATACTATAGTTCAGTTTTTCAGGTTAAAATTCCTAAAGAATTCCAGCAGTTTCCTCCTGTTCAAGCCTCCAACGCGGGACTTGGGGAGAAGGGGCAGAAACCCCCAGAGCAAATGCTGCCATGCGTTTTCCCAGCAGCAATGTGGCTGCAGATGGTGGGTGCCCATGCTGTCCTTGAAACCAATGCCCTGGCCCTTGTGAGCCCATTGACAGAGCCGAGGCAGAAGCCAGCTCCTTCTCTCCACATAGATGAGGTAGGCCCATTGTCCCAAACCCTTTTCCGTTCCTCTGTACCCCCAACTCAGTGTACCTCCAACTCCAGAAAACTTCATTCAGTCATTGCCACCTCCTCTTCCAAGCTCCCGCCATATTCTTGTCTGGAAAAGAAAATGCTCACCCACATTTGTCCCCTACTTAGATGCTACCCATGGCCCCCTGAGAGATGGCAAGAGGGACTTCACAGCAACTCACAGCCTTGCTGCTCTCCAGCAGCCAGCTCTTGCTTTACCTGCCACACCCACAGGGCCACCTCCACAGCGACAGTGACATCTAACACAGTGGAGCACTGTGGCTCTCGCTTGCTGAAACCAACTGTATGTCTTGTGTGATGCCGCTGCACCTGACCTATGAGGGATTACGTGGTGTAAAAAGTCTGTAAACTCTGTTCAGCTTCAGGTTCATAGATCCAGTGTATGGCAAAGGATTCCTCATGGGTCCTCAATAAAATTCTTGGTGATATTGTTATCAATAGGACAAATGAGAACTAATGTTTCTTGAATACTGTGTGCTGTTGTGTTAAGCACTTAGTATGGGTTGATACAACTAATTCTTACAAAACGGGGAGGACTGTATGTAATTATCATCATCATCATCATCATCATCATCATCATCACCATCATCACCACCATCATCATCACCATCATCATCATCACCATCACTGTCATCACCATCATCCTCATCTTCAATTTGCAAGAGGAAAGCCAAGCTCAGGGAGCTTCATTCAAGTTTCAAGGCTACCCAGCTGGAAGTGGAGGAGACAGGTGCAACCTTGGCCTCCTCTGAAGCCACTGCACTCATCCGAATGTCAAATTGCTCTTTCCAGCTGCTCATAAGAGAGGCTTATGTTTCTCCTTGTCTATGTATTTGAGCCTGCAGTACACATGTACATGGGTCCAAACCCATGTTCGGATCCTTGGCCCTATGCTCAGGGCAGAGAAGGGCCTTCTTGCAGCTTCCTGTGTGACCGTGGCGTGGGTCTCCACACCTGCCCAGCCTGCACAGCGCCTTCTCACAGCAGCTTGAAGCGTGCAAGCGGTAAGTCATGGGATGGAGTTAACGTGAACACAGGCACTCACAGGCTGACAGGGGACCAAACTGAGTTCCTAGCCTGTTACCAGGTAAGAGCGGTTGCCAAGGTCTTACTTGCGTTTTCCTTGGAAACCAGGGAACAGTAAGAAAGAGGAGTGGGGGTGTCTAGGTTGGGGAAGAAATGAGAAACACTGACATTGGTCAGTTGGTAAGAGGAGGGCTTAGGAGTGGGGAGCACGGCGGGAAACAGCGCTGGAGCGTGCGGGGGCAACGGCAGGCTTAGGCGTCATCCTCACGGGCCCCTGTCCTCGCTCGGGCTTTCCCAGAAGCAGACTCTGAGAAAAGGCTTCCACTGCAGACAGTTTACGTGGGAATTGAAGCCAGAAAAGTGACAAAAGAGCCAGGGAAGGAAAAGCCATAATTAGTCGCTGTGTTACAGGGCGGCGACTACTGTGGCGCTGAGGAAACTCCGGGATCCGCTGGGATCGCGCGCCCGTCCTCCGCTGCTCCTCACGGGCAGGAGTCATGCGTGCTTGTTCATTCCCACGCGCTTCCGGTCTCTACCATCAGTGGAAGTCCAGTGCCTCGGGGTGCGCAGTAGCGGCTCGGAAGAGGACCTCAGCAGCTGGCGGAGCTCAGCCACCCTGCGTCAGAGGAGCGGGCGAAGGGCCTGGAGGAGGGGCGTCGCCAAGCGCCTCAGGGGTCATTTTGGTTATGGAGCAAGAGACAGTCCTCGCTAACGCTCACTGGATGCTTAGAACGCATTGAACAACCACGCCGGGTGGGTACGATTATGGCCGGCGTTTTGTAGTCTGAAAGTGCAGGAGGTCCCGAGACTGCAGGTACGGGGAGAGCGGGGAACTGAGCGAGCCCAGGGCCCAGTCGGGGAAGCCCGGCTCTGCAGCTCGCTGAGCGTGTGCAGACCGCAGCTTCCGAGTGCCCAGGCTGGCTCTGCTTCTCCAGTCCCCACTCTTCCGTCAACACTGATATTTTTATCAGAAAAAGATCCCAGTTGCTTCCAAGAAGTTTCCTCTGCCCACATTTGAATTTGTCCAGGCAGGGTTAATGCTAATGCTCCCCCACCCCCCAGCCCTGACCACTCCTCTCAATTCTTCAGAGATTGATTTCATACTCTTACCAAATCCAGGAGGCCACAGCGCTTTTACATTCCCACCTGACTGATGAGGCAATCCCTCCACAGGTGACAAGTTACTTGCTTGAGGATTTATAATCAGCAAATAGGAAAAAACGAGGTCCCGCGGGCTTCTGCACCCTTGCTTGTCCAGTGCATGCTGCCGTCTCCCTGGTCAGAAGCATTTCAGGAGGCGACGTTTTCAGATAACGGTGGGACTGACAATGCTCAGTGCATCCTTTCACATCCCACGGGGTTCCTGACGTGGCCGCTCAGAGAAGTCGCAGCACGGCAGCTCTAGTCTCAGCCGCGACTTGCTAAGTCAGAAATACAAAGATGCACTTCTCCTTGGCAGTGAATATGCACTCCGCTGGGCTCTCCTTTCAAGGCACCAGTGAACTGTCTGAATGATGTCCCGCGTCCTGCGAAGCTCCTCTCACGGCGGAGCGCAATGGCCTTGGCAGCAGCTCCGGATCCCTGACCCTCGCTGTCTGCTTTACGGCACCGCAAGGGAGTGGCACACCAGCGAGGAGCTTCCTCGCATACGTGGTCTTGTCCTTTGATTTCAGGGCTGGTTATTTTTATTCAAAACCCTGAAGGAAAATACAAGCAGCAACTGGAAAGCGTGCATAAGTCAGCTTTAGTCACGCGAGCTGCCTTCTCTACCAATCAGCGGCTCAGCCCTTCTTCTCTGACTCATACACCTCACTGCAGAATGCAGAAGAGGTCGGTGTGAGCCAAGGACCCTGGGCCACGGCTGAGGGCCACATCTAGCAGTGGCCTTTGAGGGCAGAGACCCAAGGCGGCTCAGAGAACACAAGACAAGAGACCCTCACCAGCTCGCCTTTGCAGCAGGTCTACTGCCCGGCCAGCCCGTTCACCCACTCGCTCCTTAGTCACGGGGCTTCATTCACCCATTCCTGCAGGCGGAGCCCCAAGCACTTGTGCAAGGCCCCGTCCAGTCCCATTCCTTAGTAGGGCTTAATTTTAAGTGTGAGTTTTAAAGGGGATGGATGTTTTCCAAATCATAACACTTTGTATGATTAAAGTGAGAAAAATATCTTTTCAAGTGCCAGTGTTGACTACTGCCAACATTCGTGCTCGCTAGTCTTTTTTTTCCTGTGTGATCACACATACTCACACACATACATGCATATATATATATATATATATATATATATATATATATATATCCTTGAGTGAAAGAAAAAGAAGGAAGGAGAGAGGGAGGAAGGTAGAGATAGGGAGGAGGGAGAAGAAGAGGGAGGGGGGAGGAAGAGAGAGGGAGGAGGGAGAGAGAGAGGAGGGAGAGAGAGAGGGAGGAGATCAAAGCAGTTGTAAAAGTTGTAGTCACCTAAATGGAAAATAAAAGCTGAGGAATGGGGAAAATATATTGCATTAGCATATGGTATTGACCATGCATAAAACACAGGAATTTTTTTTTAATTTTACCTTTTGTCCATTTTTGTCAAATTAAGAAAATGCTGAATGACTAAAAAACATTTGCTAACACAAAAACTGCTGAGGAGTCATAGTGTGGTGTCTTGCATGCTCACCAGTGGGAGTCCTTTTAGAGCAGACAGCAGCTAACCTGAAGATATCAGATGGTTGGAATCCTCCTTCTTAGGCAGAGTAGTCCAACAGCCAAGTATTTCATTGTCAGACTCCCAGACTTCCTTCCACAAATAGTTCCTGCTTTTGATTATGTTTAGATGCCCACATGAATAGCAATGTCTTGGATTTTTTAAAATGTATTTAGTACACAGTCTATAGGGTCTCACTACACAGATTAGACTCATAGTGGTCCTGCTGTTTTCATCCTGCTAAGCACTGGGATTACAGGCACCTACCACCATACCCAGTCTCAGTTCCCACCTCAGGATGTCCCAGGGCTGTGGCCAGCATGGCATGCCTGGAATTGAACTGCAGTCATGAGCCTGCCTAAGCAGGCAGCTTTAGTGTGCTGAGCCCTGAATCTAGTCTGGGTTCTCAGCATCCAGACACCTAAAAGCTGTTTCTCTGATGTCTCACCATATACTGCCATCCACTGCCCCCACAGAGAGAAAGCTCCACTTCTGTGTTCACTGTTGACTTAGTAAGCTTCTATGGTCTTGGAGAAACAAGAAACTTTGGCACTCTGCCCCTACACTTGAATAAAAAACAGCAGAAAGGCCCAAAGTGAAACAGAAGGATTTCCCTCCTCACCTCCCAAGAGAAGAACAGACCCTGTGGCCCAACTCCATCCGAGACCTGGACTCAGCTTTCCTCTCAGCTCTTGCCACATGGATGGAGACCGGCAGGTTAGGAAGTGAGAAAGAAAAGAACGCAGAGACCTCCCTGTGGCTGAGAAGAACAATGACCAAACGACGCCAAACCTAGGAAGCCCCTGGTGTGCAAGGATCTGGGTGGGGAAGGGTGATGAGCCCGGGATGGCAAGGAGAAAGATGAGGGGCTGTGCTGAGTATGCCTGAAAAATCTTAGCTGCACTCTGACATATCTTTGTCACCTGGCCCTCTAGGTCGGTCTATCTATCTATCTATCTATCTATCTATCTATCTATCTATCTATCATCTCAAAACGTATTTGGTACAGGGTCTCACTATGCAGCTCAGACTCATGGTGATCCTCCTGTTTTCAGCCTCTCCAGATTACAGGCATGTGCCACCACACCCAGACACAGTCAATAGCTGGTGCAACATGCAGTACCAAGGATCACATCCCAGTCTGTGCACTTGCCTAAGCAGGCGCTTATCCACTGAGCTATCTCGTTGGCCTTTCCTGGCTCTCTTTAGGAAGTGAAGACTGACTCCAAAGTGAGCGCTCTGCACTTCAATGGCTTGGTCTGCCTCCAGCAAGTCCTCCCACTCCACCCATAAGAAAAAGCAAAGACACATGCCTCCTGTTCCCTCTGGAGCCACAGTCATCTCAACCTAGTATCATTTCTAAGGTGCTACTGCTCTGGCCCCATGAGCTCAGCCCTCAGAGAACTGCAATCTTTGGACTTGCTGGAGAGCTACATTCTCAGCTCTGAGGCTCTGACTTGGTTGGAAGCTGGACTCCACAGCCTCCTAAACACCTAGAGGTGGTAGGGAGGATGCAGCCAACCAGTGCACAGCACCACATTCCCTGGAGGACTGCCCTGAGCATCAAGAAATCAAGGCCCAAGGGGTGGGAGCTGTCCACGGTCCTGGCCGGTAGCCTCCAGTAATTAAGACTCAAGGCAGCACCAGCACTTCTGCTAAACAGCAGGTAGAGTGCTAAACCAGGGCTGCTTTCCTCAACCCTCCTGCAGGCGAGGTCTGAGAGCTGTATCCCCTTAATGTTTCCACTCAATGTCACCGTCCTTTGAGAAGTTAAAAGACTATTTTCATTTCCTCCTCTTTGTCCCTACCCCTGGCATTTATTACCCTCCCAGCACCCTTCCCTGACCCTCTAGCACAAAGTGAGGCCTTTACTTCCAGCCTCATTCCTGATTCCCAGGCAGCCAGGATGCTCTGGGAAATCCCAGGGCAGGCCAAGTTAGGATGGGAACAACACTCACTGCTCTAGTCAGTGTGTCAAGAGGAAGGGCCTTGGAATTCACTACATAGAGGAGTTTTGGAACACTGAGGTTGGGAACTCTTTAAATACATAGTATGTGTGTGGGCCATCTGAGCTGACTGTGGGCCAGGACTGGTGTACGGAAGGTGCCCTTCGTGGGTTGAGACCCCCTGGGCAGGGAAGAGACGTGGGTGGTAGCAGTGGAGTTTTAGAAACTATGATCTAGGACAGGGAGGACAATGCTACAGCTCCAGGAGGGAACATAAAATGCAAAGTGATGTGGAAATGTCAGAAATGAAAAAAGAGGAGGAAAGGAGAAATCCATTGCACTCTCTAATGGGCCTTTAAATTTCAGTCTTCAAAGTTAAAGAAAATAATACATTAAAGAAAATAATAAGAAATAATAAAAATGGTACAGAATTTCAAAACAAGATGATAGGAAATTAACAATGGTCATTGTATTCTCCTTTTTCCTTTTAAAGATAATAAAAAGCAAAAAACA
>PVKN010005927.1:0-29633 GCA_004027915.1 Capromys pilorides
CCTCCTAGTAGTTATACAGAGCACAGGGTGTAGATGTTATAATTTTTCAAATCATTATTGGTACAACAAAATTTCATCTAATTGAACAAGAAAGCAGTTGTATGCATAATCCAATGTTTGATAATCGTGGTAGGTTATTGGTAAAACTGGCAATGTTGGAAGCTGTTGATTTAAGCCTTTTATAGCTCGGCATTCTAATCTAGCTTTCCATTTTATGCCTTGTGATTAAACTTTTCTGCTGGGTGGTTAGGGGCAAGTTTAAGCAAGACCTGTATAGCAAAACATGGAACTTTTGTATCTGGGGATTTGACTGACCAGCTCAGTCATTAAGGAGCAAACACTCACGGTGAGACCAAACCTATAAGGAGGCAGGGAGACTGGGAGGCCAGCGTTTCAGGAAGACTCTCTCCACTTTGCAAGAGGTGAGAAGAGATCGGTACAAGCCTGGAAACGAGGGGGCTCTGTGGACTCAGAGAAGGCAGCACCGGTCAGTGTGAGGACATCCAGGGAACAAGGGCACAGGATAGAAGGCACGCTCACAACCCCAACGGTGAGACAGTACAAAGCCTGCGGTTCCCTGAAAGGCTTTCTGACATTTCCAGCTTGCCCTGTACAAAGCAGAACTCATTGTTGCGCCAGGCCTGTACCTACCTGCCCCAGTCACCTCTGACGCAGAAAATAACCTTGCCCCGCACCTAAGGGATTCTCTTAGCCCTGTTACTTTCCCACCCGCATGGTCCTGTCCTTCAGTCCTGCATCCAACAGCACTCACTTCTCTCCGTACCCATTGCCTCGTCTCCATTGAAATCCATTGTCTTTATCTTATGTAAATGTATTTTAAAACTGGTAGTAAAGCCATGAAAATCACTCTTATTTGTGGGATGCCATGAGATGTTGTGGTGCCTGTTTATACTGCATGGTGCTTAGGCCACAGCACCATTACCTTTGCCCGTGTTACTGCCTTAGCCTCCTGGATTTCCCACTGTAATGAAATGCCTGCTCATATTTTTTCCCACTTTAATTATATTCCCCAAGTTGTTTTCTGCTCCATGGATGTATTTTCCCAGTTCACAAATTCATTTATTTAGATCTTTGAATTCTTTATTAATGTTTTATAATTTTCAGCACATAAGTCACTTACATACTTTGTTAGTAGACCTAAGTCTTTCAAATAAATGATTGTAATTGCAATTGTGTTTTTAATTTCAATGTCCATGTATTCATTGATGAATATATGATAAAGACAATTAGGATTTTTTTTGCTACATTGTTAGCTCATAAGAATTTAGGTTCCTACAAAACTCAAAAGAGAGTACAGAGATCCCCGGTATCTCCCTACCACACACATTATGCGCAGCCCCCCATCAGCACCCTTAGGACAGCTGTGCCTTTATTACAATCGATAAACCTATGCTGGTGCATAATAATGATCTGAACTCCATGACTAGCATTGCCCATTTGATTTTTGTATGCTCATTTTGCCTCCTTTGACCTTGTGTTCAGTTATTTGTTCTAGGAGTTTGAGAGGCATTATTGGGGGTTGTCTACATAGGTAGCCAAGTCACCTGCAAATCTGAGCATTTATATCTTCAGTTCCAACCTGTTTAGCTTTCTTGACTACTGTACTGGCTAAACATGCTTTTACTACATCCAAAAGAAGTTGGGACAGTGACTATCTTTGCTTTTTTCCCCAGCTCATGGGGAAGGTGTTCAGTATTTTAGCATTAACTGTGATGTTAGTTGTAGGGCTTTAGAAGAAATTCTCTCATATTGGCTTCCTGAGAGATTTAAGTCCAGAATGGTGGTTGATTTTTCTGCATTAATTCATCAGATCATATGACATTTCTTCTGAAGCTTGGTAGTAGTGGTGTATTAAAGATTAAACACATGAGTCAATTCACTTTCTTGTGGTGGGGATCATGTTTAACTTTTTAAATTTCTAGAAGTTCTGTTGCAACATTGTTTTGCCTCACTTATTAAAAAGTCTGTTTTAAATGCTATCTGAACCGATTACTCATTGAAATGATTTTAAATATTTAAAATTTTATTGAGCAGATACACATTTAATTGACTTAGTCCTTTTGAGGATGGGTAGATGGCTAACTTTCCTTCTAATCAGGAGAGTTGAGCTGATGAATCACCCATGGCAAGAGGTCCAATTTAAATAGTAATCAACTTTTATCACATTTTTTACTGGTGTTCCTGGACCAGAAGTTACAAATTACTGAGTTATTTTGTACCATCAGTTTCAAAATAGTTTATTTAGCATGTTTGATAATAAATCCTTCTTTGACGTATGGGAAAAACAGCCTTAAGATTTTTTTTTTGCAGGTATCTAAAGATCTGGAAAACTTTAATAATCATTCCTAAAATTAAATTTTGGAGACAGAGATTCTTCTCCAAGCTTTTCTAATGTTATAATCCATGTGCTGGTAATAGGCATAGGAGTTAAAATTTGGAAATAGATTAAAAATACTAAAATGTATCTAAAGCCTGTCTCTTATTCTTTGCCTCACAGAGGCTTTAAAGGCTTGCTGCACTCCCTTGTGACAGCCCTTCTCTGGGCTTGGCTGCTAATTCTGTATTCTCATCTGTTTAACCTGACAGCACCTTTTGGCTGTGTCAGCTACTTTATATATTTTGGTAGCTTTGCAGGAATGAAAACTTCAGGGAGGAAATATTGTGCAGTGCAACGGGTATACACAAAATATATTATTATAATCCTAGGACTGTTTAGATAAAAAAGTACCCCACTTGATCTGAAGAACAAAAAATATTGCCAAAAGCATGATTAGTGCTAATGAATGGCTCATGATTATCATTTGATTTCTCCCAGGCATTTTTTACACCCCTTTCAACGATCATTTCTTCTGTATTTTAGACATGTATGAAAGAGTGTAGGTCACTTGGAACTTTTCCATTTCTGATTCAATTTTCTATTCCTTCTGTTTTTAGCCTTGCCAAGAAATAGTACTTGGTAGATTTAATTTAATCTTCTGCAGGCCCCCGGCTTAATGGCTTCTGAAGGGTCATGATGGCTGTATTTTCTGCCTTATGCACCGCCATCTGTAGCAGGGCAAGAGCATGGCGATTGGCTGTCCGAGTTTGCGGCTTCACCCTGCACCCCTGCAGCTTAGCGTTGTATCCAACTATGTGGTTGTCAATATCCAGTATTTTTTCAAGCTTTACACTATTTTCATATATCATTGAATATATTTTCAGTATTTCTCCTATATTAAATTTATACTTTTGAAAAGAAGGAAGACCAGATGTTACATCTCAGCACCTCAAACAGCTGCTTTGGTTTAGTAGAAAAAGAAGTGGGGAATTATACAAAATTTTAGAAGACTATATTTTGGTAGAATAATTAAGATTCTTCTATTCATGGTTTTGAATATGTTATTGTTTTGGCCTCTTGAAAAATTTCTAAGCATTGCTTGTGAGTTAAAATGGTATATTCCTTGAGAAAAGAACCTTTAAAAATGTCTTCCTAACTCCTCCATCAAGGAGAATTAGGATACATGTACTAGGGAAGCCCAAAAAATGAAACTGACTATTGCTCTGTGCCTTCTGTTATGTTGATATACAGAATAAGTAACGATCATTCATTCATTGTTTCTGCAAGAGCTTCCCATCTTTTAGGAGGACATAAAGTGCCTATGAATGTGAGATCAGTCTGGGCTTGTCCCTTGGTGGTAGAGCCCCTCCCAAGCATGCATACACCTTCTGTTCCATCCCTGGCACCACAATAAGAAATATATGGTATGAGAGAAAGATAAAGGAGGGGGGCGGTATAAACATTGTCTCCCAAGGCTGGACGACTGTGCATGTAGGTGTCTTAGGTTTTATCTGACTCTGTGTGCCATCTCTACTGAGGGTTTACCCAGCCCAAAATGAACATCCATCTGGGCAAGTGAAGAGCTGGTTACCTCCTGGCACCTCTTATCATCTAAGCACACTGAGGGTTGGAATGTGGCAAAAGGAGCTGCAGTGCTTTGCAGTTGCTTGGTTTTTTTAAAAGAAAAAAAATTATGAGTGATGCTATGGGGAGTTAGGATGGGAAGACCACTCCTGTAGTTCATTTGTAGCCACCAGAACATGAAGTGGAAATGTTTAAAAAAAATGTAATGAGGACAGGTATAAAAAGGTCTTGTAACACGGACGATGTTTTATAAAATTCCAGACTCTGGTTCGCATGCTCAGAATCTCCAAAGGTTTTCTTTTTGTCCCACAGCTTCTCATCCAGTGGGACTTGGTGTTCATTGCTTCTAGAGCAAAGTGAGTTCAGCCCGGGTAGAGCAGCCATGACTGGGGTCCCAGGGTCAGACAAGAAGTTTTCTGATCACAGTGGGAGAGACAACATCAGAACATAAGCATTTCATGTATCCAAAAGCTAGGTTTGTGAGAGGTGATATGAAATAGGTACAGCTGAGGTTTTTAGATAGGAAATAGGATAAAAATGTGATGAAATAAATTTTTTAGAAATTGTTATGTCAAAACACATTACAGGAAACTTAGTTCTCTTTCCCATCTTGCAAGATAGTGTGTGAAAGAAACAGAAGCCAGACACTAAAGAGAAGAAACCTGAGGCCAAGAAGGCTTCTGCCAGTGGTACTGGTAGAAAGGGCAAAGATAAGAAGGTAAAACAGTCCAAGAGGGGGCAACCCCACTGCAGCTGAAATCCTATCCTGGTCAAAGGAATTGGTAGATACTCCCAATCTGCTATGCCTTCCAGAAAGGTTTTGTATAAGAGAAAGTACACAGCTGCTAAATTGAAGGTTGAGAAGAAAAAGGAAAAATCTCTTGCTGCCATCACAAAACCAATCAGTGGGGACAAGAATGGAGGTACCGGGTGGTTAAGCTTCAAAAAATGCATAGATACTACCCTACTGAAGATGTGCCCCAGAAGCTCTTGAGCCATGGCAAGAAACCCTCAGTCAGCATTTGAGGAAGCTTCAAGCTAGCATCACTCCCAGCAGCATCTTGGTCATCCTCACCAGGCATCACAGAGGCAAGAGAGAGGTCTTCCTGAAGCAGTTGGACAGTGGCTTGCTACTCGTGACTGGGCCTCTTAGCCTTAATCGTGTTCCTCTATGAAGAACACACCAGAAATTTGTCATTGCCACCTCTGCAAAAATTGGTATCAGCAAAGTGAAAATCCCCAAACACCTCTCTGATGCTTACTTCAAGAAGAAGCTGTGGAAACCCAGACACCAGGAGGGCGAGATCTTTGACACCAAGAAGGAAAGATACCAGATTTCAGAACAGCACAAGGTGAATCCAACAGTGGTGGACTTACAGATGTTAGCAAAAATCAAAGCTGCTCCACAGTTCTGGGGCTACCTGTGATCCTTTTTTGCTCTGACAAATGGAGTTTATCTTCATAAATTAGTGTCTAAATTTCTTACTAAGAACCTAATTAAGTGATACATTTAAAAAACAAACAACAACAACAGCAACAAAATACTTCACAGTGAGTCCCCTGCAAAATACTTTCCCTTGCTTCAAACACACTTATCCCATTGTTCTTACTACTTTGGAAAGCAGTTCTGAAAGTCCTGTTGACTGACGTGGCATTGTGAGTCAATTCAAAACATTTATCTTTCGTAGTTTTTTTTTGATGTTGGGGAAGAACCGGAAGTCATATAGCGTCAGTCTCTTGCTTAAGGGTGAGGAGCACACGCTGTGATGTTTTTACCTGCTGCCTTTTCATTGGAAGGTGCTTGGTAGCAGCATTCACTGTATTTTTATCACACTGCATGAAGATGCTCCTGAGAGGACTTCCCAAACCGCTGCAGAAAGTGACGAGGAAAATGCTGCTGCTGAGCTATCTCCCTACCACAATATATTTCTTTAAATTTAAATATTTGCCATATATTTTGATCATACTTCCTAGAAAAGAGGTGCCAATAGCAAGAACTCACACTGTCCTACAAGCTAAGCTGACATTCTAGTGTAGTATTTGCAGTACACCCTAGAACCTAGGTTGAGTGTGATGTCACAGTCATCCTCCCAGCAATGGAAAAATGCAAGCAGCAGGCAGGCAGAAGAGAGGTCTGGAGAGGCCAAGTGTCCCTGCTGCCTTGCAGGAGCCTGCACTGCTTTAGGAAGGAGGGAGGAGCAGGCGGGCCGCAGCCTGAGGCTTTGTCTGCAGGTAATCTGATGGAAAAGAACCACTGGACTTCTGTCAAAATTTTTTAGTGGAAAAAAACTCACTGTGGAGAGTTTCCCAAAATGAAATGGGGGTGGTCTGTCTGTGCAGCTTGGGGCAAGGGCAAGGTTAAATTCAGATGTAGAAAATAAATTTCTTTTCTTCCAAAAATTACAGTGGCTGTAAAAGTTCGCTTTGTCTACACTGTCAAGAGGTGAGACACTGAGGGCTGCTGCCTCGTGGGTGACAAGGCCTCACCTCGATTTGACTGACCTCTGAGAAACTTAGACCAGAAAAGGCCAGCAAATGCTGCAGTTAGTTGGTAAGCGGTTGCAGGAACAGGATGTACGAGTGCCATTGAATTAAGAATCGTGGCTGTATTTTTCCAAATAAGAGAACTTAAGTACACAAAAGGATGCACTAGAGCTGCATATTTAGTGAAGGCTGAGCTAGGCATCCTGCCCACTGGCCAGAACCGTCTTACCCATCCAGGATGCATCTGAACTGTAGGAAAAGTGTAGGTCCTTTCTATCTCTCTTATATTTGCTTTTAAATTTTTGTGTAGGAGTGAAAACTGAGTGACAGATTAATCATTTAATAATTTTACAGTAGTCTATAAAGATGATGCCTTGGGGACTGAAGTCTTTTCCCGTCCAAAGTAATAATGAGAGCTATCTACCTCCCATAGTGAAGTGTCATGAGGATTTAAAGAACAGTCTTGTCTGTAAAGAGATCGGAGCTCCCTGGAGTTTGTCAAGGGGTTTTACTTTTTAAATTCATTGACACCATGTTTTTAGGTAATAGGAAATGGCAACTTTAACCAGTCAGTGGTGACTCTGTTTCTTAGAGGTTCAGGCTGAAGTCCTGGGCTTCAAGATCAGCTGGCCTCAGCTGCGTGACAGAATTGCTCCGGGAAGTGGCAGAGAAGGCCACTGCAGCTCCCCACACAGCCGGGCTACCTGCACGGGTCCCGAACTGCAGCAAAACGTTTGCGTGGAACAGAACCGCTCGAGTGTCCCATCTGCTGTAACTGCTTTCTCCTTACCAGTCTCTTTCTCATTAGAAAATCTGTGATGTGAAATGTAAGGTCTGCCTAACTTTGCAGCTGATTTAACTTGCTTTGCTATGGAATCCACAGGTTTTTTTTGCAAGAGCTCAGCAACTGAATCATAGCAAAGCTTACACATGATAATAACAGATAAATGATACATTTAGGGACTGAATCGTAAGTGCCAGCTTTACTCTTCACGTTAATGAAAGAGTTGCAGATGTGAAGTGATACCCATGGATACACACATCACTCTTCACTAATGCCTATTGTAAGCACCATTTGCCTTTGTTTTCAATTCTAGATACTTATTCCTAATGGGGAAAAGGTTGCAGTGTGATCTATTAAACCTTACTTGGAGTCCACACCTAAAAGTTAAGTGAAACAGAATGAGCTAAGGTCCTTTGCTTGATTCAGCCCCCACCCGCGTGCCAGCTGGGTGGGACTCAGAGCCAGCAGTGGGCGGATCCATGCCAGAGGCTCCAGTGTTGGGAGCCTGAGAAAGCCAGGAAATTGATCAAGGGTGTGTAGGTGGGACTGGGCTTCAGTGCCTAATGCCAGCAAGCTACCCCACTGCTGAGAAAAACATCCTGTCGGGTTCAGGCCAGCTATTAGTCGCTAGGCAACCTTGTGTCATGTGATACAAACTTTGCAAAAGTATAAATAAAGGATTTTTTGGTGTGCCTTTGAGTTAGTCTTGCCTATCAGGTAGACTGGCAACCACCTCGCCCAGCTTTTTGTCTTCTGGTCTATCTTATTCCTACCGCCGTGTCTCTCCAGGGTAGAATCGTTACCAATGAGACCAACGGATCCCTACACTCCAGGGTTTGCCACTCACACAGGTGTGACAGGCTTCGCCCTGCTGCACATAAGTAGTGATCAGAATATACAGTGAAGGGGCTGTCAGGTGGCTCAGAGGACTGAAGCACCTGCTTAGGGGGAGCACAGTGGCCTGGGCTTGATCCCGGGCCTGCCCTGCCATGCGGGCCCCTCACCTGGGGCACACTCAGACAGTGAGTGAGACTGGGCGTGGTGGCAGGTGCCTGTAATCCCAACACTTGGGAGGCTGAAAACAGGAAGATTACTATAAGAAAAAAAAACCCTGAAATTTTAAATTACGAAAAGTAAGGACCCATTACCACCAGCCCCCTAAAAATGCTCTTCCTAATGTTGAACACACTTATTCCATCATTGTTACCACTTTCTGAAGCAGTTCTTGGAAGTCCTCTTCTGTGAAAGTTTTTATTAGACATGATCAAAAATATGGTGAGTGTCGCTTCTGAGTTTTATCTGAGAATGGCTGGCTTGTTTTCTTGTTTATTGCATTTAATATTGTTCTTGGGAACAATTGATGCTACGTGATATATATCTTTTCTAATAAAAGTTGTGTCATAAGCTGTTAAATTACCTATAATGTGTGTTCATCCACCCTATTCACTGAATATGGCACTGCAATTCCTGGCTCTTCCCCAAAGTCAAAATGACCTGGAAAAATAAACATTTTAATTGATTCAGGGCAGTGAGGCAGCCATTACAGTGCAATCGAAGACACTTACCAAAAAGGGCCTGCAGAGCTGCTTCAGAAAGCAGCAAGTATAGTGCTCTGCTGGAAGCAAAAGGAAGTATTTTGGGGAATTAATGGCAGTGTGTCGTTTACAGTAGCAATTGCTTAGATGAAAGCATCCGGCATATGTTTTGATAATGGTTTGTGCTTTTCCAACTGTTGTTCTCGCCCTCGCCCTTGCCCTCGCTCTCGTGCTTGCCCCTAGCAGCTAAACTTCTTTAAAAAGTCTGCTATGTCCATTCTCTCCTTTTTTTTTTTTTTTGCCGCCATGCTTTTATTCACTCAGATCTGACCTTAGTGCTCCTCAGTCTCCTGGAAGAGCCATCAGTGGTCGCCATATTGTTCCTCACAGTGGACCGTTCTTTTGTGCTGATTTGATTTCCCAGCAATATCTGACATCATCGTTCCTTGCATCCCTCTTAATTTTACATTATTAAGGCGGCTGGGGAGATAGCTCTGGGCACAGGTGCCTGCTTGGCAAGTGCAAGGTTGTGAGTTTGAACCCCAGTCCTGAAAAAAAAAAGGAAAAAATATATATATACAATGTTAAAATTTTCAGACTTAAAAATGTTATGAAGAGCAGCAGTGTGTATATCTCCTCACTGTCTCATTGAAGAAATGAAATCTTCCTAACTTTAACATTTCTTCCACTACAGACCACCATGGAGCTGCGGTCCCTTCCCCCCATTCTTCTTCTCCCCTCATGAAAGGTAACCACCATCCTAACCTTGGTGTCTGTGGGTGTTATGGTCTTAATGCATTTATCTGAGTTCAGTCTTCTTTGTATGTTGGAACCAGTCATTAAGCTCAGGACCTTGTGCTTGCCAGGCAGGTACCTTGCCACTGAGCACCTCAATATACGTTTCTATAGTTTTGGGTTTTGGTTAGATGAATTGCAGTAGGGTCTAAGCAAGAAGGGCTTTTTTTCTGGAGATCAGGGCCCATTCACTGGGTAGGTATGGCAGGAAATCTCACCTATGGAAAGGTAGGCTAAAATGACGATGACATTACAGTCGGTAGAGAAATAGCAGACAATCATTTGGGTCCAGGGAGGAGGTGTTTGGCAATTTGTGGATCATGTAGCAAATTTGTTTTAATCTGTATTTAGGCAAAACTATGGTCTTATTTTATCTCTATCATGTCTCAGAGTAACTGATCTGAGGCTGTTGTTCTCAGTTATAGTTTATGTCCAATAGAAGGACAGCATGGCCTCCCTGTGAGTGTGAGGCCCACTTCTGAATATCTGAGGTAACTTTTCCTTGGCTTTCTCAGCATTGAATGAGTGAGAGACTGTGTTTAGGCCAATGAAGACCCAGATCAGCTAAGCTGGAGAATGTAACTCGAGCATGTGACAGCAGTAGCCCTACTAATCATATTAGTCTGTTCCATGTGGCTATAAGAAAATGTGTAACACTGGGTAACGTATAAAGAAAATATGTTTAGTTGGCTCACATTCAGATGGTGAGAAATTCCAGAGAGCATGACATCACCATCTGCTTGGGAGCCTCTCTGGCTGTACCATACCCTGGCTGATGGGATCACATGGAAGGAATGTGCTCTGGAGAGAGGGACACAGAGGGAAGAAAGTGGTGTCTCGCAGTGGAAGAGGAAGCAAGAGCTTGAGCGAGGCCAGGCCTGCTCTTCTGTCACAATCTGCCCTCACGTACTAAGGGTCCTGTGTGAACTGCCATATACCGCTTCCATGGATGGTTCTTCCGTTGTTTTATAAACTCATAGAGACCTCATAACCAGAGTATGGTTACGCAGGGACCAACATTCTAGCACGGGATCTTTGGGAAACACAATCAAGCCACATCAAGACCATGGAACTAAGAGGAGAGCTAGAATTAGGTGGCATTCCCTGCTCAGTCATAGACATCCCCAGAAATGTTTAAGCACAGGTGCCCAGGCAGTGTTGGCCTCCAGGTTCATAATACTGGACCTCTTGCATGGTCCTCTCTGTCTTCTTTGCAGCCTCATCCTCTTCCCTGGCCTTGATATCGGAATCACAGTAGACCCAGAAGCACGTTTCCTCCCCACCCTCTACTCTTGCTGTTAGTCTAGTCAGTCAGTCTCCTGGCTTGGTTACTGCCAACATGGCAGTGACCTGACCCTCTCTCCAGCCTAGACTCTTCTCTGGTGTGCTTCTTCTGCACCACGTGGGTGTCCCTGAGCACCCTTCAGCTTCACTTGTCCCAGGCCAAACTCCTGATTTCCTCCCTGAATTTGATGTTTCCACTCTTCACAGCCTGATGCACCCACTGAGGACCACCTTGTCCATCACCCTTGACTGCTTTGTAGGATCCTCAGGCTCAGGGCTGAATCACATGCATGAGTCTCTGCCACTTAGTTATTTCTGCCTGAAAAGCTCTTTTGTCCTTTCTCTACCTGACTAAACTCTGCCTGCAGATGTATTTGAGGTGCCATCTCCTTGAAGCCTTTTCTGAGCCCTCTTGATTAGAATGAATGTCCCTGCCTATGTCCCTTCACTGTTTTGTTGCTCAGTCACTGAAATTATATTGTTGATTTGCATAATCCTTCATGAGTCTGTCCCCACCATGCTTTAAACTCTTAGAGGCCAGGAACTCTTGACATTTTCATCTTTGTATATTGAGAGCTGCCTAGAACTATAGTTGTGTAGATAGTTGAATAGAGCGACATAGAGCTATCACATTTCTTTAATGAGACTTGGCACTTGGTAGGTGCTTAGCAAACACTTGAAACTGGCTGTGTTTAAGGATTTTCATTAATATTTTTCCAGTTTGGGAATGACCAGGGATTTGGTCATTCAAGAAAAAGAAGCAAGTTAAGTATGGATAAAGTTGAACTTGGCATTACTTGGGACTATATTTCAGAAAAATAGCATTCAGATTGAAGTTTGATATGTACAATTTTTTCCTCTTAAATTTTATAATATTTTCAGAAATGGTTTATTTTTATTTCTGATAGATTGGCATTGGATTACAGTTCCCAATAGTATCAGGCACATAAGCATTTTCCATTTTATCTGTAAGTCATGGTTATGCTTGTCTTCTAATTAAAGAAATGCAAGTCTCTAGGTTGGAAACCAGGGCTCCTGCATCCCAGTTCATTTTCTTTTCCCTGGACTCAGTTGAGTTTTGTGAGAGAGGTAGGTTTGTATGAAGCAGAATGGAAGGTGGAATTGGACAGTGCTGGGCCTGGGATACTTGAAGAGCTCTCCCTTCCCTTCCCTCCCCTCCCCTCTCCTCCCTTCCCCTCCCCTCCCCTTTCCTTTCTTTGCCTCTTTCTAACTTTTTATTTGGAAATAGTTACAGAACTACAAGGAAGCTCTAAAGATCTTGTCCTCCCCTATTCCCACACTTAGGATACAATAGAACAACAAGTGCATGAATGGCAATGTCACTCTCTTGGTTTTGATGTACTAGAGCTGTATAAGGTGGGAGCAGTGGGGCGCTTTCATGGATGCTGGCTGTGTTGCAACAAGGAAGCAGCAGGGAGAAGCTATCCATGGGTAGTGTGGCTATCTGGGCATGGGTGGTGCTCAGAAAATACTGCCTGAGCTGGCAAGGCTTGGGTAACATGCATAAGGGACACTGCAGAATGGACTGGGCAGGAGGAGAAAGGGGCAGAAAGGAAGGTGGTGTGAGATCAGCCATTGATGGCCCCACATTTCCCATGTGCATGGAATTTAGCTTTTCTTGATTTATCATCTCTAATTCGGTTTTCTCAAGCTAAATGCCCTTGAAATTTCTGCAGGTCTCTGTGCCAGTCATAAGGAAGATAAAAGCAGTAATAATGCCACCCGTGGAGAGCATTACAGTTTGCTCTCTAAAGCATTTGCACTTTTTTTTATAAAAAGGAAAAGGCCATTATTTTTCAGTAGCTTTGCAACTAAGCTTGTGCGTTGTGGAAGGAGACCTCGTCCTGGCATATCAATTTGATTAAGATCACACTGTTTCCATACCGAAGGGACGTGCTTACTTTTCTGAATTGCTTGAGATGAAGACATAGCAGAGTAGTACATCCCATGCAGTGCTGAGGTCTGAACATGTGGTCAGTGTGTGTCTTGCACTCTTTCTAGACTCGCTTGGTCTTAGAGCTGGAGTGCTAGTTGACAAGTGTCTGTGTTGGAGATAGTGCCTTCAGCTTCTTTTCATCATGTGTTGTCTGACTGGTAAGCTGGAGCCCTGTGATGTTTGACAAAGGTACACTCTATTACAGTTTTGCTTATGCTAGTCATTCCACTGAGTTGGAAATAACATTGTTGGCAAGCAACAGCATTCTCCCTCTATCACTGTGGAAAACTCCTCAAAAGCATTATCTCATTATAACGCTCTTAATAGAGATAAAGCAATGCTTATTAAAAGCTGAACCCTCCTTGGGTTCATTGCTTCACAGGATAATTGCATTCCCATCAATCTTGAGATGCAGTAGCTTGGTTTCAAGAAAAAGTCCCAACTCTCCTTTCTACGTAGAAGGAACTAATATTCTTTTTTAAAAAAAATTAAAAAATAAATATGACAAGGCAACTGTATTTTTACGTTGTCCTGGGGCACATGAAAAAAAAAGGGGGGAAGGCTAAAACGCATAGGCTAAGAAAATCTACAGAAATATTAGATATACTCAGTATAGTGGCGAATTTTTAGAGCTCTTCATTTTTTTTCATTAAGATATTATGCATCCTTAATAGTGGATTTGGGATGGAATGAGAAAAACTTAATTAGATTTGCTGCATATTTTATGTTTGTGGTGATCTACATGTTCTCACAAGTTTCTCTATCCCTAACTAACAAACAACACGCACATTGAGAGGCTGAGCTGAAACATCTCTGGTCCCCTAATCATAAGCATCTTTCTCTCCCCTGAGCTGCAGTGGCATTTTGTTTGTATTGCTGATGAGGGGTCACCTTCCCCTGACATCGTAGTTATATTTGCTCCTGTTCCACCCACTTCCCATTAGCTACCCTTGTGGGGATAAAGACCTTGACTGACCCTTCTCTCTATCCTCTATGGTAGTTCATCGGGTCCCTTCACAAGGTAAGCACCTCACACACATTTGCTGATTCAAGAAATAAATCCATATTTGCTGTACTACTCAGGATTCCTATTCCTGGGGCCAAATTCCTGATGTTCAGAACTTCAAGGAAGAGAGGTGTGATTGGTTCACCATTTCAGTGCATGGTTGTCTGGCTCCAAAGTGGAAACATCATGGTGCCAGGGCCGGCTGGAGAAAGCTGCTCGCCTCATGGTGGCTGGGAAGGAGTGTGCAGAAGAGCACCAGAGAGGAGGGTTTCAGGGACCAGGTAGAATCTCCAAGGCCATTCCTTCATGATCTGCCCAAAGGTACCCAGAATTGTTTCACTTCTTCCAAGGTGGCTGTTGAGGCACCCAAGTTAGTAATCAAGATTAACCATCACATTGACTGTAATATCCACTGAACTTCAAAAAAGTTACTATGTGCTAGCATAGAGGTACTGCATGGCCTATGCCACTTAACAGGAAGCCCATATACCTTCCCAGTAGGGTGCTTTGGGTGCCGGCTGAGCATGCGGTGGTCTCAGAAGCTCAGTTCATCTTCTTTGGCTTCCTGCTGCAGTACAGGCCCTGGTAACACAGGATAGAACGCCTCCGTTATTTTGTTCTTTTGAGATTACTGTGCTGCAGTGGTAGTAATTTCAGAAATTGTTGCAGCTTCACATGTGTAATTGAAAGGATCATATTCCAATTTATCTTTCAGGTGGAGGCATTTCTTGCCATCCTAAACAGCTTTGAACTGACTCACTATCCATCAGGATAATGATGTGCAGTCCAAAGAGAGGGCCAAGGAACTCCTTACCTTCACCAAAGACATCTTGACACTTTGGGGGAGAGAATCTTTTACTGCTATTTAAATTGTTTTGTAAATCCCAGGCATACCTCTAACGTGAGCAAGTGAAATTAGAGCACTGACGTATTGGATCATGTCATTTTGAACTATAGGAAAATTGCAGTTCAAAAATATGTTAAGAAGTCTTGAAATTCTTCCCAGGTGCTCCTGTTGTCTTTTTAATACTGCTTTTTGCAAGGCAGAATCCAGTGGACTTGTTCTCAGGGTTCTTTGGGTAAGTCCCCTGGTGCCAGACATTTTGGTTACTGCTTCCAGTTTCAGATCCACAGCCATGAAATACGTTGTCCTGAGACCAAGGTGCCCCCTCCAGGGCCAGGACACTGGGTGGAGCCTTCCACACCCATAGCCCTTATAATCACTTGGGGACCTTGGCTAGATCCATATCTCTCCGTGCAAGTTGTAGCTTGGAGAGAACTTTGCAGGCTCTTTATAGTTTTCTTCTGCCTCGCTTCTGTTTTTTTAATCCTCTTCCCCTTTTATTTTTAATAACAATTTCCAGGAGACGATAAAGAGTGACGGTCACTTCTCAGCATTCTTATGGCACTGGTTCACAGATCCTGTCATGTAGGTGGATTCTCTCATCTCATGAGTCTCTGATGCACCATCGCCTATGGGATAAGGCTTAGATTCTCTGCTGTGATATAAGAACTCTTTGCTAAAAACCTCTCCCACCACCACTGCCCGTTTGTCTGCGTGTCAGTACTGTTTCTTGAGTAGCTGTCCTGTGTTTCCAGGTTCTCCCCGTGCTTTTCTTTTCCCTCGCACACCTCTGCTACAGCACGTGGTTGCAGATGGAGAGGCCGTGTGCTGGAGGCACGAAGCACACAGGGCAGGGGCACGCTCTTCCAGCGGAAGCCCCGATTTGCCACCCAGCTGTCGGGTCATTGGTAAAGGAACTCAATCTTAAGCCATTTTATTGGCCTTCTCTGCAAAACAGTTCTGATATGAATAGCACCTGCCTCCTAGGTGAGAGCCATGGGAGAAAGGGGAGGAAGCTCACCTGATCCTAGCTGGGAGGGTGGAGTTTACAGAAATCACATGGAGGATTTAACAGTGACGTGGAGACAGCAGATTGGTGGAATGCTAAACAGTGTTAAACTCTGAAACAGTCTTGGGTTACATGAGTATTCTTTGCCATCTCTGTGTACAAGTAGGATAGCCGATAGCATATTGAGGAGATCTTACTTTAGAGATACAATATCCTCAAAATTATTCAGTTAATACCTTAATAATATGTTAACCCTCTAGCACAGATGGCTGGGTACGTGGGTCTGCACCCACTTGAGTATCAGGACTAAGTCGCTAAGGTAGTGCTTGCTGCGTGGCATAGGCTGGAGCTAGAAACTTAGAAACCTATCTGCAATGTTGGGTTTTGTTTTATCACAAATAATTCATCACGTACTGAGGTCTCTCTATTAATTTTTTTGTGTGTGTTTGGTTTAGTTTCCATACCAGCACAGAGAGAACAGATCGCACAAAGAGAGAAGGCTTTGTAGCTTCCTGGGTTTTCTGCACAATAATTATTCTGCACAATAATTCTAGCTGTGTAATAACCACTTTCTGTAAGAAAGCCCCTCGTCTGTGTCCTGGTGTCTACCTGGCATACGGGGAAGGATAAGGAGGCCTGGGAAGAGTCAGGCTGATTGCTTTGTCTAGACTAAAAGTAAGTGGTTCTTAACACCCGCTCTGCAAGCAGCTGGCAGAACCTGATTGCGAACTCACTCACCGTGTGGGCCTTGCTGCCCTCACTCAGGCTGCTTCCGGGTGGCCTTCTGCTGGGGCATCCTGCTGGGGATGGGAGTCCCCATCAAGGCCACTCCCATTTCTGGGGTCTGTTAGACTGCCTGCCATGCCAGGCATTGCTTGACTCTGGCAGTGGCGGGTCAGAATGACAAGCCTGGAGAAGGAATGCACCCCAGCCTTGAGGACAGGTAGGTGCCTGAGGAAGTCAGCGTCGTTCCTTAGTTTGTCACTCGTTGTATCAAGCAAAGTGTCCCACTTGTGGAACAAAGACATGCCCCTGGCACACCTGACCTCTGCCCCAAGGTTAAAGGTGAGTTTTCCCTTCTCAAGTCTGGTATCTGTAGGTTTTCTCTAGAGGTGGTTTTCCTGTGTCCTGGTTGGACATAGGTTCCTTGCTCTCTCTTTTGCCTTCTTGGGGCACTTCCTTTCACTTCACTCTTTTTTGACGAACTCTATAGATGTCGAATAACCATATCTGTTTTCTGAAATGTGAAGCTGAGTGAAGAAGGCCTTGGTGGTGCTTTCTGAGGATTGGAGGACTGCTATCTGTGTAGGCAAATATGGTAGCCCCCTGTCTTTCAGGGAAGCAGATACCCAGGTTTATTTTGAGTCAGCTGTGGGGGTCTCAGAGCCTGATGGGCCTGTGCTGAAGCAGCAGCACATCATGGCAGAAGTAAGAGGTAGAGCAAGACCATGCACTATATGGCCAAGAGACAGAGAGAAGAAGAAGGGAAAGAGAGAGAGGAGAGAAGAAAGGAGGAAGGAGGGGAAGAGGAGCAGCCAGAGTCTCACAGTCTCCTTCAAGTGTGCATTCCAGTAACCTAAAGACTCCCCTTAACCTCGTGCCTTCAAGCCTCTGCCAGCTCTCAAGGGTGCCAAGCAGTGGACTGAGCCTGTAACACCCCAGACCCTGGGGTCACATCAGGTCCCAACTACAGCAATGAGTTCCCTGCTTGGGTGAGTCCAGATTCCTAGTCCTGCAGGTGAAAATTCACAGCTCACCATTCAAGTTCCCATGAGGCTGAGAGGGTTGCCCAAGGCTGAGGCATCTTCCCACTGTCCTGTGTGCAGCGCCCCTCAGGGCTGCCCCAGAGGGTCCTAGGTCTCTTGCTTTGCCTCAGACTGGGCATTTTCCCCCTTGATCTGCTAAATGAAGTGAGCTTTACAAACTGCTCTGTTCTGAGAAGTCTGTATCTGGAAAACGTTTCAAACCATTAACTGATGCGAGAGAGAGGCCTGTCTCCTCCTCTTCCCTCTCTAGTAAGGTCCATGGCCCTCGTTATCAGCAAGGCAAGAGCTCTTCTCTCGGGGCTGATTTCCACTGTTCGTGAAGTTGAGCCTGTAGCACCCGGGAGCCACCTTAGCCTTCCCAGCACGGTGTGATTCTCACTTCAGACCTCACCTCGTAGCTCCTGTTTACTGCGCAGCAGCTCTGCCTGCAGTAGGTGTCGGGCCTATGCTTATTGCTCAGCTGGAAGGAACTTGGCTGCAGAGCATCACTCCCTTTTAATTAGTTCCCTCCTTGTTAATTAGCCACATGCATTTCCCCGGAAGCTGTGCTGGGTCACCTCAAGACTCTGGCTCCCCCAGGCTTCCCCAAGTCTCCGCCAATCCAGGCTGATTGGGCCACATGGGAGGGTGCCAGTCTGACACATGGTGCCTGGCTATTGCCATGGGTGTCCTATTCTGTAGTGCTCTAGAGGAGAGAAGGGAACTTGTTTCTTGGCAGGAAAAACCTCCTCAGAGATTTCCAGCCATGATTTTGACCGACCCAGAGATGTTCTCTTCTTTCAAATAAAAACATCTCTCAATTAATTAAAAATTCCACTAACCAGGGTGCCTTTTAATGGAGATGTCTTAAACCCGATATGTGGCTGTAAGTGCATGGCCTTTGCTCAGAAGTGCTTGCATGTTGCAGAGATAAATGGGTCCTGACCCCAACTGCAAGACTGACAGGGAATGCCTGGCATAGAAAGTGTCAGGATGGTATGACTTTGCGTAGCCAGTAACAGATGTGAAAATGCACATCCCAGCTAAGCAGGGATGCATAACAGTGACAGCTAGAAAAACAGCTTCCTCGTGCGCTAGGGAATGTGGGAAGGCTCAGAAGGGAGAAGATTCATGGTAAATTCAGAAACAAGGAAAATTGGCTAGATTGGGTGCAGAATGAGGGACGGGCTGTAGTCAGTGGCTGCGTTGTTGAGGCGGTCAGACAGCATAGCCTGACAGGGAAGAGAGGCTTAGATTCACCTGGGCTGGGTTTGGAGCTGGACTCGGCTGCTTGCCAGCTTGGGAAAGTGACGCCACTCCTCTAAGCCTCAATTTCCTTGTCTTTCCTGGAGATAATAAGACTTAGTTCATAGGCTTGTTTGGCGGATTAAATGAGATAATGTTGATGAAATGCTTGGCCTGATGCCTAGCCCAAAGCATATGCTCACTAAATGGTTGTAATTCTGACCAACAGGAAGGTGTAAGAAGCCTGGCTTTAAGCGTTCTGTTTTTGTAGCGCAAGCTGCCTCCCCTAACATTCAGGGAACCCTGAGGAACGCAGGAGAGACGAAAGACTGGGCAGTGTCTCTGTGGGGCTTCAGGCTTTGACTCAGCCGGAAACCTAGGCTTGAGCCCACTGACTGCTGGGAAAAGGCTCTAAATTCTACCCAGGCTGCTTGAGCAGTGACTTCTGATGCCTCTGCCTTTCTCTCTTTGTGCCCTCTGGCCTCTGCAGCTGCTCCTGTGCTGTGGAGGTGGTGAGGGGTGGGGCCGGAAGTGACAGGAAGACCCTGTCTAACTGGGCCTCTCTCCCAAGAGTCACTAGCAAATTAAAAACCAAGAGCAAGGGCCTGGGCCTCTCTCTGGGCTTTTCAAGATGTGCATTTGTGATTCATCTCTGTCTTTGTTTTCTCATCAGCTAACCCCAATTTCTTTGTATCACATTTTTCTTTTTCCTCCATCCAAGCTGGAAAAGACTCCGAATGCTTCTCCTAGGGGACCAGCATGGAGTTCAGGGCCGGAGGGTACCTTCCTTCTAGCCGGGAAACCATTGGCTAGGAAGGAACCAGTCTACACGTTTGGCTGTGATCTATGCTGGTCTCTAGAGAACACATCCTTGGAGCCTAGTGTAAGGGGGACCCTCTGGGCAGACCCTTGGGGGTTGCACTGCAGCTAAGTGGGATCTCCCTAGTTAGGAAGGAGCGGGAGATACTGGCAGAGATCTGACCATAGCTAGGGACCCCAAATGGAAGTAGCGGGGCAACCCTGAGGCTGAGCAGTGAAGAGCCAGTCAGGAGTCTGACGTGGGACCCTGGGTTCAGCTACAGCAGGTGCTCTGTCCTGGGGGAGCTTGCCTTGCAGGCAGGGGAGCAGTGGCTGGGAACCTAAAGCAGGGTCCTCTAGTGGCCAGCGTGGTGCATCAGAGTGAGAAAACATTATTGAAAAAAATTTGCATTTATTATTTTAAAGGTATTGTTTTTTAAGTATATAGTACAACATTATAAACCTTATCTAAAAAGAATGCATTTGCACTTACAGTTCTTGTTTAAGCGTTATTTGCTGCCTGAAGTATACTGTTTGTACTCAGTAATCTTGGAGCCGCCAGGGCTGACAAGCCGGGGGTGCACGTGTGAGCACATTCTTCTGTGGAAGGCCTGAGCCACTGGTCCACATGAAGACCCTGGTGTCAAGGCCAGAGGATGTCAGGGAAAAATGTATGGCCAAGGTGCAACTCTGACCACAAGCTCTGGCTTGATTGTTGACTCAGCCAGAGAAGCTCTAAGCTCTCCCTAGGCTGTGTCTTAAGCACCTCTTAATTTGTTCATAGTCATAGGTCTCCTTCCCTTTCTCCCTCAGCTGCTTCAGCCAGTATTAGAAACACACCTGAGGTAAAGCTCTTGGCAGCTGGAGGGATGCTAACAACTCCAAAGAACACAGAAACCTGTGTTTGGGAGAGAACTCTGATACCCTAGAAGCCTTCCCTGAAGTGAAGTAGACGTGATGTGAGATTATGAGTTATTGTTCTTATCCTCAGGTTGTTTTAACTGCCTGGAAACTTCCCCAGCCCTAAACTTTGTACAGGAGACACAGAATAGCAGTTGGACAGCTTGGTTGCATATTCTCAATTCCATTGAGAGAAGGCAGTTGAGGGGGCTATCTGAACAGCCTGTTCTCTAAGAGTGTGACCTGAGGGCCTTAGGGTCTTTCAGCCTTTGTAAAAGTTTTCTGTCTTCTGATAAATTTTGCAGTGGTTTTCCAGAATTGAGGTATTTGCCATTCTTTTCTGAACCATGTATTTATCCTCCCCTGTGTCCTATGTATCTTGTCCCTCCTTTAATGCTCGGTGACTGATGTTTTATTTAGGCAACAGGCAAGGGGGCCTAGACTGGACTGAAGGTATAGGTGGAGGTGTGAGAACTGATCTGAGATACATTACAAAGTGGGACCATACTGAGTTGCTCATAAGTGAAGAGAAGAAATGGTGGAGCAGGAAGGCTCAGGATTGGCTCTGTGTGTCTGACCTGGCTGCTTCATGGGACAGGGTGCCTCTTACCACCATGAGGACTGCCGGAAGTGTGGTGGCCCTGGGTGGGCCAGTAGTTCTCAGTGTCCTAATCTCAAGATAGCAGATTCGAAGCCGTGCTCCGTTATTAGATCCCGTCTTTGGGTCGGGGTTCTCCTGAAACTTAGTCCCATTTTTCTTGCTTTCTCAAGTCCTTGACCTTAGCAGAAGTAAAAGCATTTTTTCAGCCTTGAGGAGAGACTGAGTTGGAGCCAAAGAGGCTTTGAGTTCCCGCTCTGCAGCCTGCAGGTCTTGTGGCAGGAGGTGAGTCCCATAAGTTCTCTGATCCTCAGTTCACCAGGTTGAGACAGGAGTGTAGTAGCATCTTTCTGATCTCACAAAATGATTATATCGGATGAGACAAGGTATATTAAAACACAGGATAAAATTTAAAGTTCTATGCTACCTGGGAGGTAGCATTTGGTGTGACTCTGAAGTCTGCAATGTATATATAGTTATCTCTTGTGTGTCTTGGATGCCTTTAATGCAAGCGCTTATAGCCATAAACATTGCCTCTTGGGGTTCAGAGTCAAAGCTCCAAGAGTGGCTCAGCTTGGGACTCTTCTCTCAGGATTTTTTGCAGGTTGTCGTCAGTTGGTTCTCTGTCATCTCCAGGCTTCTGCAGCCGCAGAGTCCACTTCCAAACTTGCTGGAAGTGGGGAGGAGTTGGCAAGCCTTCCCTGGTTGCCTGCTGCCTTCAGTTCCTCTCGGCATGGGCCTCTCCATGGAGCTGCTGACACTGTGGTGCCTTGCTGGGATGGGATGGGCACCAGGCCAGGGCACAAGCTCCAGTCCATTGTTATGTAATCTTTTTTCCTTTTGGGTACTGAGAATTTCATTTAGGACCTTGCACTTGTCAGGAAAGTGCCATACTATGAACTATCTCCCTAGCCAGCCCATTCTCATATAATCTTATACAGGACGGAGTGGCATATGTTATTGGTCACCTACAGTATCACCTACAATAAGTCCCTGGTACGTGGTGACTTCTAAATGAAACCCTATGTGCCTATAAAGCTTACAAAGTTAAAGTGATACCCATTTTGGAGCTCATTTGAAAACTCTCTGACTGGAATCCTTGCATGGTACCGTTTCCATACACCCACACCCCCACACACAGGACAGTGTATTTATCTGTGAAGTGTGTTCTCTAGGTACAGCTAATCCTTTCACACAAGGTTCCTTTGCTTCCTGGCTATCAAAGAGTTGTCTGTGTGCGCCAAGGTGGAGCTGACTCACACAGTGGTGTTAGGGCTTTGGTCTACCACTTCCTGATCCAGGGTACACTGCTTGCTTCTATCCTCCCCCCACCTCCTTGGCTATGCCCACGTACAAGGTGACTTAAGTCTTGTAGAGTTTATTGCCACTCCTTGGATAATTTCCTGCCCTTGTAGTATGCAGTGCTGCCTCAAATGGGCTCACCATGAATCCACCATTGCCTCTGCCTGCTGCTGACCCTGACATGTCATCAAGCAGGGCTTCTCCCAGAGTCTGTCATGATTTATGAGCTCCTTGCAAATATTCTGGCTGGCTGTCATAGCATGCAACTCTTACGACCAAGATGTCCACCAAGCTCTGTGGGGTGAAATGCTTACAGCCACCCTAATGACAACTTTTGTCATGCTAATAGAAATTCTGTTGGCCACTGACTACACGGGGTGAGCTGTGGCCCCTAGGCCAGATTTAGACCTGGTTAGTTTCAGCTTCTGAAGAGCTTCTGCAGTAACTGTGGCGAGTTGCATATATTAACAAATATGTAAGATTTGTGACATTTATCTTAAAGTTTTTAATTTTTAAATTTTATTTATTTGAGCTTTTCTTCTTAATCCCTCTTCTACCTCTCCCATCACCCAACCAGTGTTGGGCATGCAGTATTAACACTTTGTGTCTGTCAAGTACATTATACTATCTGTCAACACCTTGTATGTATTTTACTATCTTTGTTGGGGTTCAAATGATAGTTCTTTGAGAATACCTGAGTTTCTTTACATGACTGATGGTGGAATTTGTACTTGGCTTCCCTTTTCTTCTTCAACTTCTTGTGAACACAGCAAGTATTAATGCCTGTTTATCATATGTTTGAATAAAGACAGAATTCTAGACAGAGGGGACTGATCCTGACCTCTTGTTGACCCATCTCCGGAGCTGTTAGACCAAGTTCTGGGCACTTTGAAGATGTTCCTTGACCTGGATGGGGTGTCAGGGTTCTTACCCAACTTCCCCTCGAAGCCTTGAGAAACCCATTCCACTGCTTGGCACAAACTTTCCTGTCCCTCAGATTCCTGCCTCAGGAGCACCAGAAAGGCCATGATTCCTTCAAGCAACCCCTATTTATACGTACCAACCAAGATGCTCCTAGCACTCCTCTGCCATGAAGATGCTGGAACGTGGTCCAGATCATCAGTAAATCCAGTGTTCCAGACATGCTGCATCACAGAACCATCCTTGGGGGTCAACCAGGGCTAGGAGTACTGGGCAGAGCAATCAGTAAGAGTAGACACTGAGACATGTAGCTGGGTGCAGTGGTGCATGCCTGTAATACCCACCCTCCAGAGGCTGAGGCAGGAGGATCACTGTGAGTCTGTGGCCAGCCTGAGCTACATAGCAAGTTTGAGCCCAGCCTCAACTACAGGGCAGGACCCTGTCTCAAAAAACAAAACCAAAAACCAAACAAAAAGTGGTGAGATAAATGATGAACACAAGGATATTGTGCAATTAAAGATCCAAGGTGTACACATCTCTCTTCTCCCAGTTTGCTTGTTGACAGGGACTGCCTCTTTCCCTCCTCTTCTTCCCTGTCCTCCAGCTACCCTAAGAGACTGAGCTAGTCTAAAAGTCTAAGTGCCTTTTCTAAGTTTAAAAATAGTAGCACAATGCTGGTGTGATCACATAAAGCTATATTTTTACTGTCATTCCTAACTCGTAGTAGTGCTTAGTAATTACATGGTGTTCTCCATCTATAAGTCAGTAAACACTTTATAAATGTTAACTCTAATTCTCCCAACCTCTCTGCCTAAACAGGGAGTCTAGATTACATGGGGCTCAGCTGCCCAAGGGTCTAGTTACTTCTCATCAAAGTGACTTCTCCGAAGGTGGCAGAGCTGGTAGAATGACACCCGCTCCCAAGAATACCATTCTGTGATGCCATGTAAGAAACCTGAGGTCTCTATAGAAGTGAGACGGAAAGAATTAGGCTCTGCTGATTTCAGCAAGCAAATACTGCTGGGCCTTAGAGTCACCTCCACCATCTCCAGTGCAGCTAGTAACCACATTTGATTACAGATTAGATTGCTGGGATGATTGAAGCATGTATTGCCTGTGAATGGATGCAAAGCTTGCTTCCGGCATGTGTTATCTGCTGCAGATGCTCAAAGGAAAAGAAAAATCATCACTGCTTCTTTGATAGCAGTTTTATGGCTTTTTGTTATTTTTTTAAAAAGTCTTCCTTCCTTGAGTGCCCGGGAGATCGAAAGCTCAGTAGAATAAGCACTTGCCTAGCAAACACAGGGTCCTGAGTTCAATCCCCCCAAAAAAGTCTTCCTTCCTAAATACCTCAGATTTTACTTTTCTCTAAATACTGTAATAGCAAGTAACCCTAAATTTTTATACTAGTGAATTTCAAAAGTGAAACTAGAGATTGAAAGGAGATACTTCTAGGAAAAAACAAAACAATTCAAAGCTTTAAATTTCTTTAATATCACGGCTTTTGCTAACCAACATGATTTTAATCTATTATGGAAGTATAACAACTATTTCAATAAAAATGCTATTTAAAAAATCACATACTTTAAGTTTCCACAGCATAATGAATTTTGTTGAAAGTCCATTTTTGTTTTTTATTTACTTATTTTAATAACCTATTTAAGGCAAAAGTGTTTAAAATGGTAGAATAACTTGATACCATATCTTCCCTGGTAATTCAATACTTTCATATAATGAGTTCATCTGAGAGATTTCATTAAAAACAGCAAGGTGCCTGAACACCAAAGCTGAGATGTTTTAATCACAGAATTATAGTAATTGCACAAATCCCACGATTTTCATCTGTCAGAAAAGGCTTCCAGGGCTAAGCATGCACTTTACACTCAGCACTAATAACTGTGTATTGTTTTAAATTATGGTAGAGAGACTCTTCAGGCCAAGAGAAAAGCTGCATAAAATATTAGAAAGAAAATGTTCATGTGTTGAGTGTTTAAGGAAGGTGGAGAAATGAACTGCTTTGGTGATGGAAGAGTGTGGGTTGGCAGAGCTGCTCCTGGTGACAGAGGTGCCTTGTGGATGGACGCAATTTATAGCAGGCACCATTCAGATGAAGTCACAGAGCCTAGGGTCATCACCATGTCATCAGCATGGGAAGAATGACATGTGGTACCTGTCTCTTCCTCCTCTAGGGGTCCTGGAGGTGCTAAATTGACTGGGCTTCTTCTTCCCAGCAGTAACTGGGACAGAACTCCAGAAAGTCAATTGACGATTTGCTCGGAACCTGGAATTAGTGAAGGCAGCTAAATAATGGGGTCACCATGGGACTTATTAAAAATGGGAAGTTTTCAGTAAATGACAAAGCATGTATGCTCTCAGGAGCTTGTTTATAAGACAAGTGATATGGAAAGATACATCTAGAAAAATATGACAAGAATGTTATTAAATCAAAGCTTTAATTTGTGTTTATTTCTGGCTAGGACGAATGAGGGATGTAAAAGGAAGGATTAGAAAGAGAGAATACTAAAGAAGGAATGCCTTAGCGTGGTTGTCTATGGTGGAGGAGGGATGGAGAGTCCCTGGGAGAAGTGGAGATGGCCAATCCTGGTGGCTCTTTGTGTCACTGGGGCTTGGAGCTGGATGCAGAGCCAGTGATGTGCTGGAGAATGACTATGGAGCAGTCAGGACACTGAGTTCCTCACAGCAGCTAGAATGGAGACAGCCGAGGACCCGAGGCCCTCCCTGCGTCCTCCTACCCCATCCCTTTACACCTCGAACTCACCTGACGGGTGTGTAGACAGGACGGGAGAGGTCAGGGGCAAGAGCTGTCCTTGATCCTTTCTGATCGTGTTACCATTTGGATTTACTGCTAGCACCTCTGGATCTCTGGCCCATGTGGGCTTTGGGAAGCTGGGGTCCTCTCTGATTGCTGTCAGTACTGCCCTGGGCCAGGGCTCCCAGACAGACTCAGGGACCTGGCGGCACCCTACCTGCTGTAATTTCAATGGCATTCAAATTGTGCCCCCCACTCCTTCTGCTTGGTAGCAGAGATTAAGCCTGGGATCTTCACACTAAGCTACATCTTAGAAACTTCTGTGTTGAGACAGGATCTTGTTACGTCGCTAAGTTGCTCAGCCACGGCCTCACCCTGTGCTGTCCTTCAGGGTCACTTTTCCATTTTATTTTTATTTTTTTAATTTTAAAGAGGTTACAAATTAGAATTAAAACACGAAAAAATACAAGTGATACAGAATTTCACTTAACAAATATGAATTTCACAATATTTGTTATAATACATAGTGTTGTCTTCCAACCAGTTATTCGTATTACCAGATATATGCAAGTAAAATTGCAAGGATAAAGAAAGACATCTATAAGAAATTAAGAGAAAAATTGCAAACAATTTAAAAAAGGAGATGGAACAAATTAAAGCACTAACTGCTCCTTTCTAGAGACCAACAGGAACTTTTCCATTTTAAATCATTAAACATTGGAAACAGGAGGATCACTGCGAGTCCAGTCTATGTAGTGAGACCCTGTAGACCCTGTACTGAATACATTTTTAAAAAATGTATGCCATTGTGGAGAATTTACCATATTAAAAAAGAAATCAGGGGGAGGCAGAAAGTCACAACCCTCCCCCAGGGAGAATCACCGTTCACACTCGGCGCTGTTTCCCTCCCATCTTCTGTGTCCTCTGTTCTGAGCAGACCTGGCCCAGCAGATGCATGTTTGTGTTCCGACGTACATTTACCAACGTGTAGGCATCTTACCCGAGCACTTTCTGTAGCTGCAGAGATGTCCAGAGTCTGTGTCTTGCCATAGGGAAAGAAGGCGTCACGTCTTAAGTGTTCTGATCCTTTGTGTCTTCCCAGGTCACCCCTTGTCTGCGGCTCGCTGGGAAGGCTATGATGGGAATGGATGGGACAACTTGGAGGTTCTGTCTAAGCCACTGCTTCTACCTGGAAGATCCTCCTTCAGGAGCGCTGTCTCCCACGGTAGTGGACCCCAAGGGGCACGTGGACAAGCACAGTGCAGGGGACCCGCGACACACACTTCCTGTGGTCTAGTCCAGGGAGCCCTTCCGTGGGGCCTGGGCCCTGAGATGCGGCGTGCTGGACGCATGGCCTTGCCCTGAGTGACGATGGTCCGCCGCGGGCTGCTGGGGTGGATTTCCCGGGTGGTGGTCCTGCTTGTGCTGCTCTGCTGCGCCGTCTCCATCCTCTACATGCTGGCCTGCACCCCCAAAGGCAACGAGGAGCAGCTGGGACTGCCCAGGGCCAATGGCCCCACCGGAAAAGAGGGCTACCAGGCTGCGCTGCAGGAGCGCGAGGAGCAGCACCGCAACTACGTCAGCAGCCTCAAGCGGCAGATTGCGCAGCTCAAAGAGGAGCTGCAGGGGCACAGCGAGCAGCTGCGAGGTGCTCAGGACCAAGCCAGTGAGACGGCTGGCCGGGGCCCTGCGCCCAAGGCCCAGGCGCAGGCCGACCTGCTGGCCTTCCTGCGCGCCCAGGTGGACAAGGCGGAGGTGCACACGGGGGTCAAGCTGGCCACCGAGTACGCGGCGGTGCCCTTCGACAGTTTCACCCTGCAGAAAGTATACCAGCTGGAGACCGGCCTGACGCGTCACCCCGAGGAGAAGCCGGTGAGGAAGGACAAGCGCGACGAGCTGGTGGAGGCCATCGAGTTGGCTTTGGAGAGCTTGAACAATCCCTCAGAGGGCAGCCCAAACCAGCGTCCCTACACGGCGTCGGACTTCATAGAAGGTTGGCACTCTCGGGGGCTGGAGGGGCTGGGGGAGTCAGAGATATGCCACTGAGGTACCCACAGTGCTCAGGCGGTTTCCAGCTACACAGGACACAACAGTCAGGTGGCTCTGACGTGGCTCGGTGACACCTTTTATGTGAATGATGCCCAAGGCATGGATTTTTATTTGTCAGGAACATCTGTTTCCTCTTCCATTCTATGGAAACCGCAGTCTTTGAGGACAGGATTCCGCTGCTCCTGCTTTGGCAGGAGGCAGACCCCACTTGATTTGCTTTTTAAAGAATTAAACAAAACGTAACCCTCAAACTTTGAGGTCTAAGTAGACTGTGAGAGGCAGTTTTCATTGCACCCCTTCTCACAGGTGCTTCTAGGAATTGGGCCTCAGTCTCAGGACCAGAAAGAAGCAATGAGTAGGGTGCCACGCGTACAGGGCCCTCCATGAATGGCTTTACACTTTCTGATCAGCTTTCCTCAGAAGGACCTCAGAGGAGCTGAAGAAAGGGGCATAGGAATTTAATAAATACCTGGAGCTATTCACATGCGTAGTGAGCAGTAGAGCCAAGATTCAAGCCCCACAAGGCTGAATCCAGAACGCCTGTCCTGACTATCATGGAGCATGACACAGAAAGACATGGCACAGGCCCCTGAGACAGATGGGGTGGCTTTTTGCCTGGGCACACGGCATCCTGCTATTAGTGTGTGTTTGTGTCTCCTTTTAGGGGATAATAGCTGTGTCTAGTTTCTTGGAAGGCTTCCTTGTGTCTTTTTATTAGTTAACACATTACTGTTGCTTCAAACGCCAGCCCATGGGAGGAGTGATGCCTTCAGGAGCCTCTCATTCTGTCCCCCCATTTCTGGCTAAAGCCACCTTCAAGTTGTGCTACCTGCGCTTGGGTGCAGCTGGCCCAATTCCCTCTTCTGTTATGAAGCCAACCGAGGGCCCAGAGGCAAGCCAGAGTCTCCTTAGGTAGAGCGAAAGCTCGGCTGATGCTATCTATGCCTGTTCTCTTTGGGCATTTTCCTGCCTTAAGACTGCTCACTTTATATGTGGACCATAAGTTTATGCAGTTTTAATGCAGCATCATTTTATAATATACTTAGACCCAGGTAAAGAAATCCTTTGCAAGATCAAGCTTCAGGCATGAGGGTTTTTTTTTTCTTTCTTATTTATGCGCCAGATGAAATACCCACACCTTTCTGCTGCTGACCAGCGTAATAACAATCACATGGTGAGCACACAGAATGAGTTCAAAATACAACGAAGAGGCAGCAGCGCTTTTTATAGTGCGCTGCAGTTTATGGGGCATTTCCACATATGTTATGTTACTAGCTGGTCCCTAAGAAAAACCATTAAGCATCATTTTAGAAAAATCATGATTGCCACTCTCCCTGGAGTCTAGAGCTGCCCACATGCGAAGCAGTTTCAAAAGAACTTAATTGCAAATCAATGCTTACAGTTTGTGATGTTAGCCCCGGTGATTTTTCAGTCTGCTTTCACTTGTGAGCTCTCCCTCTGCTTTTCTGCATGTAGGGTAGGTAAGGCAGCAGGGACACCAGCTTTTTGTCACCGAGTCTCTCTGCTCTGAGATCTGGCATTCTCTTAGAGGTACTGCTATCAAAACTGCTCGATCTCGCTTTCATAGCTGATATTTGAAGATAGTTTAATCCACCTACATCTTCCAAATTTATGAAAGTCTAGTCATTTGTTTTCATATGATAAAAACAAAACACTTCAAATAA
>PVKN010005928.1:0-29630 GCA_004027915.1 Capromys pilorides
TAAATAAAATAAAGAAACAAACAAACACAACAAGCAAACAAACAAATAAATAAATAAATAAATTTAAAAAAAAAATTAAAAGAAAAAAAAAGAAAAAGAAAAAAAAATAAAAATAAAAATAAAATGTTCAAGCTGGGGGCCGGCGAGATGGTTCAGTGGTCTAAAGCGCCTGCTTAGGAGGGCTCAGGCGACTGCGGGGACTGCAGTTCGATCTCCGGCACCACATGCTGCGCCAGCGCCACCACCAGGGCAGGCCGAGCCAGCCACAAAAATGAATAAATAAAGAAACAAACAAACACAACAAGCAAATAAATAAATAAATAAAATGTTCAAGCTGGACTTGAACTTGAGATCTTCCTGTCTCAGCTTCCCTCCAGGAAGTGCCATGTCTGTCTGAGACATTGACCCATGGTCCCTGTGTGGCTCTGCATAATGGCAGAGGTCAGGATAGAAGAGGCTCTGAGGCCCAGGGATGAGCTGGGGAGGCCCTGGGGAACCCTGGCCACTCCAGCTGAGCTGGGCTAGAAGGCGGGGGAAGGGTTACAAAGGTGGGCACCCTGGCCATCCCACACTCCCAAGAAAGGGTGTGTTCCCTCCTGGTGTTGAGCAGGGCCCAGAGTACAGGCTTCTGTACTGAGGCCGCGCACCTGAGAAGAGAAACGGTGAAGCCTGGGGCCAGGGGGTGGAGCAGGAGGGAAGGAGGGGGCCTCACCTTTGACGCTCGGCCAGGGAAGGAACAGAGGGTCTCACGCATGCTGTGGCCTGCAGCACTGAGCCGCACCCCTGCACCTAGGACTTCCCTCAGGGCCCTGCATCTCCTCCCTGTGCTCCTGCTGCACACTGAACTCGCAGCAGTGGCTATAGACTTCTGGAGGAGAAACCTCGGAGCTGCAACCGGGTCCAAGGATGTGGCTAGGGGACCTGTCTGTACAGACACGTTGTTCTCTCTGGATTGACCGCTTATTTGAAAGTGTGTGTGAGGGGGGGGGGCGGGGGGGCTTGGGAGGATAGAGAAAATGAGGATCTAGATTCTCCCAACTGCCTATGTCCGTCTCCAGGCCCCAGGGAATCCAGATGGTTAAGACACTGCTCCTGCATTCAGAAGCCTCACAGTTAAGTAAGTGAGACAGTAACACATCATTAAAACGTGCAGTGTTGAACCTGTTGGAGACACACATCCTGAAAAGGAGCCTGGGTTCCTACCCAGGAAGACTTCCTGGAGGAGGCAACAGGTCCTTTTGCTCCACCGAAGGCACTGCATCAGTCAGTGTGCTGTCATGGTAACAAATCCTGGTGATAAGCAATTTAGCAAGAGAAAAGTTTGTTCTGACTCACAATTTTGGAGGCTCTAGGTCATAACTGCTATGCTGTGGGGGGGCAGCATCCTGGGGCTGGCTTGTGTGGTGGACGCAAGCCACCCCTCAACTCATGGCAAGGAAGCAAAAGCGAGAAAGAGAAAGGGCTGGGGTCCCACAGACCCCTTTAAGGCCCCCCCACTTTGACCCCACCTCCTGAAGACCCCATCCAGTCTGCCCTGCCCTGGGGCCCACTCCCTCAACACTTGGGTGTTCGGGAGAGTCAAGCACCCACGGAGCAGGCATCCGGTGGTCTGAGTCCCTGTGGCTCAGATCTGGTCTGGCCAGATCTGATGTCCACTGATGTCCAGGAGGTGAAAGGTGGGGTCGTGGCTGGGGTGGCTGAGGTCCCCACTTAGAGACGGGGAAGCTACGGCTCAGGCTGGCTGAGTACCTCGCCCGAAGCCCCCCTAGCTGGTGAGTGGTGGGGCTGCGCTCCAGGTCCAGGTCCAGGCTCTGTGGTGCCAAAGGCGGTGAAAGGCTCCTCGCCTCCGGGGACAGCTCCTGATACGCACACACAGGCAGCCTAATTAGCCCCATGCCGTCTGAGTCAGGAAGGCCTCTCAGCATCTCTGAAGAGGATCAACAGAAGGATTTAATTGATAGGAACCAGAAGGTGAAAAATGGCTTTTATTAGAATGAGCTCACACCCTTGTCTGATTTCCTCCTGATGGTGAGATAAGAAAGGAGAATGGCACAATTTCAAGTTACACCCAGACCACCAAGAATCCTTCCCAGGCTCCTGCACCCGCGGCTGCTTGAGCTCAGCACTCCCCGCCAGCCCCAAACCTCCTCCGCCCCCCACATCGCCCTCCTCGCCCCTCCCACCCACTTGGCCCTGTAGAAGGCCACCCCAGGCCCCAGCATGTGGATTCTGTTCCCTTACTGGGGCAGGATCCCAGAGAAAGGCCTGGGGGCTCCTCCAGGCCAGCTGCAACCACAGCTAGCGAGTGGTTGGCACACAATTGTCTGTCTTCTTTGTCACACACCCATTCAAGGAGAGGAACATTGAGGCCCACATCACACGGACCCAGCCTGGACAGACAGGCCACACAGCCAACCCATCGCATCTCCTCCAGAGGGTGTAGACTCAGACACTGTGTGGAGCTGTGTGAGCCCAGACCTTGGCCACCGCGGGCGGAGGAGCTGTCACGCACTTACTCATTCCCTCTGAAGGAGCATTTGGCTTCCAAAAGGGAGCATTCATTTTGTAACAGGAACCAAATTTTCCCATGACTATACTATAAGCTGTTTCTTTTTTTCCCCTTCATTTTTGCCAGTGGCCTCTGTCTTATTAATCAGGAATGTTCTCCAGGGTCCCTGTTTGGGGTGGCCGAGGGCCTGTCTTCAGCTGCAGGGGGGAAGTTTCTTTTGGAAACCTCTCAGAAGCCCTGCACGGTAGACAGGGGAGCCACAAGGCGTGCCTCAGTGGGTGTGTGAATATCAGCCTCCTCTGTCCACAGGGATGGGGTGGATTTGGGACAAATGAGCCATTACCTTAGCAACCCTAGCCAATTACCCACCCTGGCAGGTTCTTCCTGGACTCAATGAATATGCAGAGCAGCCCCAGGTTGGAACTCAGGGGTGAGATGGAGACTTCTACCTCCCAAGAGCCCACTCGAAGGTACTCCCTTCCTTGCCACATCTGCCCCCTGGCTCTTAGTCTGGGCTCCTGACTTGACACAAAAACTATATGCAGATGCTTTCTTTGGCAAGTTCAGAAAACAATAGAACAGAAGCAGTGCGCATTTGTCAGAGCTGCTATGACAAGCTAGCACACACTGTGTGGCCTGAACAACAGAAATTTACTGTTCTAGTTCTAGAGGCCAGAAGTTCAAGATCAAGGTGCTGTCAGTAGTGTTGGTTTCTTCTGGAGACTGTGAGGGAGAATTTGTTTCACATCAACCCTGAGCTTCTGGGGGTTGTTGTCAATCTCTATTGTCCTTTGACTTGTAGAAGTGTCACCCGGCTGTCTACCATTGCCTTCTAGGGCCGGGTGCCTGTGAGAGCCTGCAGCCCCTCACAAGAGGGACATAGCCATGTTAGATTAAGGCCACCTTCACAGCCTTGGATTACCTCTATCATTGTATCTGCAACAGCTCTATTTCCTAATAAGCTCACAGTTTAAGGTATGGGGACCAGGGCTTCATTACAGAGGCCCCTGTCAGGGGTGGAGAAGAGATGCCAGGAGGGAAGCCCGCAAAGAACATAGGATCAAATCTCCCCTGAGGGTGACTGGAATCTTTGAGGTGCTCAGAAATAGGAGAGGAGCTGGGGTGCTTACTCACGAGGGCCTCCTCCCCAGGGTGGATGGCTGCCCCCACGGTACATCATTCTCTAGGGTTTCTGGCCCCACCCCTGCAACCACACACGGAGGTGCTGGCAGGAAGCTTTGGGCTCAGGTCAGAGAGAACCAAGTAGAGCCTCAGAAAATGTGAGTAGGCATGGGCACAACACCCTTCCTCAGCCCAACCTCAAGGTGCATGATGTAGCTTAGCAGTCTGGCCGTTGCTCGGGTCTTTGTGATGCTCGGTCTCACTGGTCCTGTCCAGTCCTGTTCAGTCTCCATCAGTAGTCGCCATCTCCTAAGCCCAGACCTGGTACTGATATTTCTTTGTGAGGAACAACACTTATACAATCCATTAGGTTGGCAGTCTTTCTGCCAGCAGGGCATCTGGAAGCATCATCCTGCAGTGAGTCTGGCCAACTGACCGTCCTTACTTTGATACATACTGTTTAAAACTTAGAACTTTTCTTGGCAGTGTTTCCACATCAAGATGTGGATCACTACCTCTTCAGGAGTTTCCTAACAGCCCACTGTACAGAGGCAGTATGGCGCAGTTATTCTTCTGATAATGAGTATACACATTGCTTCCACTTTCACTATTAGTGGGAATGCCATAAAGGAGGAAACCTATCTGGGTGACAGGTTTCCAAAGCTGCAAGTGCTAGGACTATTGGCATAGGCCTATTTTATAACTTGAGAGAGAATTCCAAACTGCTTTCCATAAAGTTCTGTATTTGCCAGTCCATAGTGTAAGGCCAAATTGGAGAGTGTTGAATGCAAGCAGAGGCAGTGGCTGACTAGAAGTTCAGTGACAACTGGCCATTCATATGTTACACAAAAGGTGGCCAACTCTGGACCCAAAAGTGTCTTCAGACTTCCACAGTTGTGAAGTGCCACCTGGGCTGCATTCTCCATAGCTGACCACCACCTGTGTGAGTAACTTCATCACTTCCTTTTAGTAAAAGAACTATGCCTGGCCAAAGGGATAAAATGAGAGGATCCCAGGTGAGCTGTCACCTACAGAACAGGCCTGTGTCAGGCTCTGCTTAATTTTTCATAACAGATATCCAAAGCAGGGCTTCTGCATCCCTTTTTGCAGACAAGGAAGTAAGGACTCATTGTTTCTCCAGGCTCAGATACCCTCACCTTAGTTTTGCCCCAAGCCAACCAGTAGGTCTAGCCCCTTGGACAGTGTCTTGCCTGCTTTTCTCTTATTGCTGAGACAAGATACCCAGCACCCAAAATAAAGGAAGGAAAGGTTTATTGAGCTCACAGTTAGTGCAGGTTTCAGTCCATACTCAGCTGGCTCCAAGGCAGAGTGGCACAGGGCAGAGAGCAGCAGTTCATGGAGGCAGAAAACAGCAAAGAGCAAGGGGAGGAGCAGCAGCAGCTGCCTCTCTCCTTTTCTTTTATTGTCTTCAAGCCATCAGCCCCAGGGCAGGTGTAGCACTCACACCCAGAGTCCCAGAGCTGGATCATGAATTAATCACACACTCTAGAAGCTGCCCCATGACTGCATGAAACTTTGGGGGATACCTAGACACAAAGCATAATAGACAGCAATGCCCAGGCCCCAGGCTGGCTGCTTGGTCCCTGGCTCGGTGACTGCACAGCCAGCTGAGCAGGTCCCCTGAGCAGCCACTCTTGTGCTGTGATGAGACGTGCATTTGCATATGTGCAGGCATTCCTCATTTCACTCATCTACCCATGCAGTGTCCACTGCTAGGCCTTTCAAAAATGTATTATGCGGGTTTGGGGAGATAGCTCAGTGGTCTAAGTACCTTCCCGACAAATGCAAGGACCTGGGTTCAGTCCCTAGTACTGTATGCTGTGCCGGCCCAAAACCAGGTGTGGTGGTGCACGCCTGTAATCCTAGTGCTAGGAGGCTGAGTCATGAACGTCACTATGAGTCTGAGCTGCATAGTGAGGCCCTGTACCAAATAAGTAAATAAATAAATAAATTTTAAAAGTTCCATTTTATTTCTAATAGTGAATACTAACGTACATGCTTATAAATATGTGCATAAATTATAGAATGTGATGTTCCCACACATGTATACACTGCAGAATGATCAAATAAGACTAACTGGCCTGGGGCCGGCGAGATGGTTCAGTGGTCTAAAGCGCCTGCTTAGGAGGGCTCAGGCAACTGCGAGGACTGCAGTTCGATCCCCGGCACCACATGCTGCTCCAGCGCCACCACCAGGGCAGGCTGAGCCAGCCACAAAATGAATAAATAAAGAAACAAACAAACACAACAAGCAAACAAACAAACAAACAAATAAATAAATAAATAAAAAGTTGTTTAAAAAAAAAAAAATAAGACTAACTGGCCTACCCATCACCTCAAAAATTTATCACTTCTTTGTAGTGACAACATTCAAGATCTTGTCTTTTTTTGTTATATATTTAGTGCAGTGTCTACAGGGTCTCATTACACAGATCGTACTCCCAAGCACTGGGTTTACAGGTGCGCGCCACCACATCCAGTCTCTCAAAATCCTCTCTTGAAGCTATCTTGAAATGCTCAATGTACTATTGTTAGCTACAATCAATGACTGTGTAATAGAACTCCAGCTCTTATCCTTCCTCTCCAGCTGTAATGTTCTATAGAGCCGGCCAAATAGCCCAGCGGATTAAAGCGCCTGCAAGCAGGTGCACGGGCCAGTGGTTCGATCCCCAGACTTGCTGTGCTGCCCCCCCCCACCCCTGGGGCACACTGAGATGGCAATTGAGACTGGGCGTGGTGGCGCTTGCCTGTAATCTCAGCTCTTGGGAGGCTGTAAACAGGCGGATCTCTATGAGTCTGATCTAGTAGTGAGACCCTGAATACCCTGTAGACCCTTCCCTAAAATACAAAAAAAAGTAACATTGTCCAAGCACTGTGAACCTATCTCTCCCCGGCGACATGCTCCTCCCCAGACTCTGGCCACTTCTTTTCCACTCTCAGCTTCTGTGAGACCAGCACGCTTAGGTTCTGCATAAAAATGAAATGGTGTGGAGCTTGTCCCTCTGTGGGGTTTATTTCAGCAGCATAATCATCTCCCTCCCACATTTCCTTCCCCCATGTATCCACTGATAGATGCTTAGGCTGATTCTGGTCCAGGGCTCTATAATAACAGGAGAGCGAGGAACTCTTTGACATACCAATTTTCCTTCTTTTGGAAACACATCCAGTAGTGGAACAGCTGGATCATGTGGCAGTTCTATTTTTAACTTCTTGAGAAGCTTCTACACTGTTCTCCATATGGCTGTACCAATTAACTTTCCCACCAACAGTGTAGGAGTTCCTTTTCCCTTTATTCATGAGGCATTTGTTGTTTTTCATCTTTTTGGTGCTAATTCTTTTGTTTGGGCTTTGCTGTTTTGTTGTTTGTTGGTTTTGCTGCACTGGGAATAAACTCAGGGCTTCAAGCAAGTCAGGTAAGAGCTTTTGCATTGAGCTGCATCCCCAGCCTCCTCCTGTTTGGTAAATATTTCTGGGTGCCTACATCACAGCACCCCTGGGCTGAGGCGCTGAAAGGGACAGAGCAGTGGCTGCCCCCACCTGTGAGGAGCTTGTGACCTCCGGGGAGACGGGACCAGGTCAGGTAAGTCTGGAGAGTGGGGGAGCATGAGAAACATATCCAACCTTGTCTAGCCTGGGGGAGTGTGAGGAGCTCTCAGGGGAATTTCTAGGGCTGGGGTCATCTTAGAGGAGAAGGCGAGGGATGCACCCAGACACTGTGCATGGGAAAGAGAAGGTAAAAGGCACAGTGTTTTGTTGAGCCACTGAAGAGGCTTTGTGGGGGACCAAGAGCACGGACAGGATGGGCTGAGGGCTACTGCACTGTTTAGGACTTACTCTAGAGAAGGTGGTGGCCGAGAAGGGGACGCAGGAAAGCAGACCCAGGCTGTGCTCAGCTGAACCTCTGCATGGCTGTGATCCCCTCTTTAGATGACCCTGTTCCTCAGCGCCATCTGAGCCAAGCCCACAAGGTGCCTGGAGCGGGCAGGCAGGGACAGGCTCTGCGAGGCCCACCGCTCTTCTTGCCTATGCTCATAGGATGCCTCCCGGGTGGCAAGTAGTAGACAAAGAATGGCCTGCTGGGCGCTGCTGCCTCACTGGGGTTTTGGCCTGGGCTTCAAGTGATGTCAACAGGTGCCCTAAACCAGGAAGAGGAGCACTCTGAGGGAGTCCTGAGTGTCAGGGAGACTCCCAGATCCACAGCCACTCCCAGCCTATTCACGTTAGACATGGGAAGAAGCCCGGAGAAAGCTGTGAGTTGATCAAATCCTCATGATGACTAAATGATTTTGTTAACACTATAATTAAGAATTAAAATGTTGGCGTTTATTGAACCTTTATCCAGGCACTGACATATTAAATGTTCATTAGAAAAATTCTGATTGTATCAGCGTAATAACCTTCTGAGGTGAGCGCTACTTACTATCTCTGTTTGGCAGATGAGGAAACTGAGGCTGGGTTTTGAGGTATGTTATTCTGAGGAGCAGCCCGAGAGCCCGCACAGGCTACCCCAGTTTAAGGTGTGCAGCTTAGTCAGGGTGCGGAGCCCCAAGCCACACAGGCCCCCCACATTCCATCTTGGCTGAGGCCTCCTCAGAACAGGAACAGGCAGGGAGCCCCTGGGGGCCTGTCTGGGCTGCATCAAAGCCTGGGTAGGAGGTGGCAGATCAGTGTAAGCCGCAGCTTCTGGCCAGGGTGGCCCCGGAGGTGCCTTCCCAGAGTCCTCCTGCTGCCCTGACTCATGCCAGGCCCACCCTTGGCCTCAGCGCCCCAGCGAAGGGTCTGGGAGGATGGGTGGTAGCTGGGGGCTGATAGGCAACAGAAAGCCGCTCAGGAGCTCTGCCCGTCTCAGGCTTCTGCATCCCCTCAGCCCCACGGGCAGTGCTGGAGCCCCTGAGCACGCACGTGCTGATTTCCTAGGCACTCAGGTGCAGAAATGCAGAGCTCGGCCAGCGGCTTCTAGCCGGAGTGCGGGATCCTTCCTGGCTCTGCAGCTCTTGCCCCACTCTGATGAATAAGGCCTGGAATTTTAGTGTTACAGCAAGAAAATCCCTCTTCTTCTTTAAATTTCAGGCCCAATAATCAGTGCTTGGAAAATAGAGGTCAGAGCTGGAAAGGGCAATCAGGTCACCCCTACTCTGTGGGAAGAGGGAGCCCCCAGAGCCGAGGGTTCCCCAAGGACTGGCTGACACCTGATGCTACATCCAGGCCTGGGTCTTGCCTGACACCCAGGGCTCCATTACACTCATTTTCAACAGCTGCCTAAACAAGTGACCACATGACTGAGATGGTAGTGGAAGCACTTGTTCTGCAGATCAGAGGCACGGAGCAGGTCTTGCAGACAGCAGCGAGTGTCCGCAGCGGCATCCTGTTCTGGAAGCGGCAGGTCCTGATCACGCACATTGCTGGCAGCACTGAGCTCCTTGCAGGCCAGAGATCCTCGTTTCCTTGCTGGCGGCAAAGAAAGCATCTCCCAACTCTAGAAGCCACTGCATTCTGTGGCCCGTGGCCTATGGCCCCTTCATCCTCAAAGCCAGGGAGGGCGGACAGACATCTTCTCAGTGTGTTTTCAGACTCACGCTTGGGCCTTTGCTTCCACTTTTAAGGACTGATAAGGTCAGGTAGGGTCCACACAGACAGCTCAGGCTGACCCCCCAGCTCGGGATCCTTACTGACACCCAAAGAGTGCCCTCTTGCAATGAGAGATAATTGCAGAAAAAAAAGGTTTTGTTTTCCCTCTGCTCACATACCACCACCCCAGCAAAATCAATACAGAAGACTTCTGTGACCAATGGGGAGCGGGGGCAGGGTGGGGAGCAGGTCAGCCCTTCAGCGGCAGACACCAGCGAGGTCCTCTCCCTCAATTCAGTAGGACACTGTCCACCTGGTGGCTGTGCAGGTCCTGGTCCTCAGACTGTCCCCATTTCAGATGAAAGTTGGAAGCCTTGCCTATGGAACTTCTTGCTGACTAGCTATGTACTGGGGTGCCCACTGGACACCCCACACCCCACTTCAATCAGTGTGTTAGAAGCAGGATGCCACTCCATGGCAGAGCATGCACTAGGCCCTGAGTTGCATGGGCAAAGTATGAGGAGAATGGCAGGCAATCTCCCTGCCCTCTCTCGGTGCCACAGGACCAGAAACCCGCACCTGTCTTTCAGACAGGGAGCTCATCTGAGCCGTCCCTGTGGGCATGCATGAAGGCTTCTTTACGTGAGTAGGCTGATTACATCACTGTCCACTGGCATCAGACCCCCTCCCTCTCACAGAGGCTGGAGGGAAGCGGTTCCACTGACAGACCTTTCCCTCTAATCTAGTCCTGGTCCTGAAGCCACCTAGGGTGGCCAGCGGCATGGAGTTCATTAGCATACAAAAAGACACTTTCACTTCCAAATTCCAAGGGCTTTAGGAGTTGTGTGCCAGGAAACTGGGACTGAGGTGAGACACACAGCGAATGTGTATTTCTCGCAGCTTCACACTGCCTTGATCACTGGTTCAAGGGATTAAGGTTTGGCTGTGGTGGAGGGGTCGTTGCTTACCTACCACACAACACTGCTGACCCTCTGAAAGAATAGGAACCAAGCTGACTGCTGGCTCCCGTGTCTCCATCTGGACTTTGTCCCTAGGAGGATCCTTGGCTTTTCTCTAGAGTGTAACTCAGCCGAGTGGCTCCAGTTCCTTCTGCTGCCAGCCATGACTCTGGGTCTGGAGCCTGTCTCTTTGAGGCAGGGAAGATGGACCGGAGGACACCAGCTCCAGGGGCAGTAATTCGCCACTTGCTTGCAAGTCTTTTATCCACAGCTCTGTCCAGAACTTCCTTGCTGCAGGAATGAGTGAACCTAAGCACCAACAAGAGCGTGGCGATGTAGTTCTGCGTAGATTTTACTTTGTGTCATCCCCCAAATATCTCCAGCAGCCTTTCCCTGCCTTTGTGTAAGTCACTAACATAACTGCACAATGACAGGCTTAAGCAGTCAGGTCACTCCTGCCTGGCTCCTGGTGACAGCAAGTCCTTGCCTGAACTCGCATTTGTGCTTGAACCACCTCCAGCCCCAAATCCATAGACTTTTTCTCACGCTCCTCAGGGGGCTGGCTCTCTGTGAGCTGCTGAAACAAGTGCCTCAGTCCTCAGCTTTCTTTCCACTGGGAATCACCATCAGGCAATCTAGTTACTTCCCAGAATGCACCTTCTCCCTTGGAGAAGCTAAATGCTCCACCTTTTGGCCTTTCTTGGAGGCTTTGTGCATGTTAGAGAACTGAGCTTGCCACTGCTCCTGCTCATGAGAGCCTGGTGTGTTGGGACCCGATGATCAAACTGTGGGGATGAAATACTTTTCAACCTGGCTTGATTCTGTGATTACCTCCTCAGCACCCTGGGGCCAGTTTCCTGTGCTCCATTATTTTAATCAGCTCAGGCTGCTGTAATGAAATCTCTTTGACTAGGCAATTTATGAACAACAGAAAGTTATTTCTCACAGTTCTGGAGACCAAGAAGTTCAAGATCAAAGGGCTGGTAGGTGAGATGGCTGATGAGCCCCCTGAATCATAGATGGTGACTTTTGTGTGTTCTTTCTTTTTTTTTTTTTAAATTTTATTTATTTATTTATTTGTTTGCTTGTTGTGTTTGTTTGTTTCTTTATTTATTTATTTTGTGGCTGGCTCAGCCTGCCCTGGTGGTGGCGCTGGTGCAGCATGTGGTGCCGGGGATCGAACCGCAGTCCCTGCAGTTGCCTGAGCCTCCTAAGCAGGCGCTTTAGACCACTGAACCATCTCGCCGGCCCTGTGTGTTCTTTCTTGGCAGAAAGGACAAATGAGCTCTCAGGGCCTGTTTTACTAGGGACCTAATTCCATTCACAAGGGCAGTCCCCTCATGATCCATGGAACTATTAGCTTCCTGTTGCTCAGATGGAATGCCTAAGTAATCGATGTGTATGAAGGAAAGTTTTATTGGTTCTTGTGGTCTGGGAGGGCTCAGTCATGGGCTCTTAGTCCTACTGCTCTCAGGCTTGTGTTGAGGCAGCCCATCATGGTGGGTACATGCGGCAGAGGCTACTGTTCACTTCAGAGCAGTGGGAGGAAAAGGAAGAGGAAGGGGAGGGATCAAGGTCTCAATATCCCTTCAAGGCCACATCCCCAGTGCCCTAACTTCCACTGGGTCCCACCTCCTAAAGGTTCCCCTTCCTCCTAGTAGCGTCACAGGCTGGGGACCAAGGTTTTAAAATATAGGGCTTTGGGGCACATATCTAAATGTGGCCGGGCTCTCCTAAATACCTCTTCTGTTAATACTGTGGCTTTTGGGACTCGGTTTCCACAGAAATCAGGGGGCAACATAACTATTCGGATCACAACAGTTGTCTTTATTCATCCTTGTTTCAAAGTGAAGAGATATCAGAAGCAGGCAATGGGCTTTTTCTTCCTCCATCAGCTTAACACCCCTTGTGGAGCCCAGGAGGGCTCCATCCAGGAAATGAAGAAACGTGAGACAGCATTCCTGCCTTCAGGACCTGTGGGCCCAGCGCTGCTTCTAACATTTCCTTACTTTTTGTTTCCACTTTGCACATTTAGTAAAGGGCACCATCCCCTGTCTGGAATTTCAAACTCTGGTCATGTCTGGGCATCCAGTACTCCCCACATAACCAGGCAATGAAGAGAAGTCTTCCAGAGTAGACTAAGATAAGCTATGACTGGCTGGGTGCACTAAACACCACACACAAGGGAAGCAGATGGCCAGAGTGGACTGTGGTCAGGATGGGGTCTGCTCAGAGCAGGTGGTCCCTGGATTCATTCAGCAAACGTATGCACCTTCTGAGTGGCGGGCACTGCACTCTAGGATGGGACCAGAGCTGCAATTGAAGCAGACCTTGCATTCAGAAGCCAAAAGGGTACAGGGTGGGGGGAGAGCTGAGCGAACAGAGCCCTGGACATCACCAACACAGTGTATTGCTGCAGACATTCTTTGAAGGGCCTTGTTTTAACTAGAGGGGCCAGGGAAAACATTCCAGGTACAGGGCAAAGTATATGCTCCATGAAGTCATCATTCAGGGTTAACAATGGCCAACTCACGGCTGGCCTTAGCTGGTCTCTGTTATCACCCATTCCCTGGATACCTTGTCCTGTCATCTGGCCGCCAGTCCCCAGAGACAGTATTTCCATGTTGATCTCCAGTAGACCAGGAGTCTAAAGACAGCCCAGGCTGTAGTGTGGCTTGGTGGTGGAGCTCTTGTCCAAAAAGGGTCAGGCTGTGGAATTCATTCCCAGCATGCAGCACTTTGGAATCACCCTGCTTCAGCCTCCCCAGGAGTGGGAATTACTGTCATATACCACAGCCAGTGAGTAGTAGTTCATCTAAAAGGGGAATTTTATCTTTATCAAGTACTTAGTTATGCTGAAGTAAAGAGAGTATAAGAAAGGAGAGACAGGGCCAGGGATGTGGCTCAGCAGCATAGCCACCTGCCTGGCAAGTGGGAAGCCGAGTTTGATTCCCAGCACCAAAAAGAAACAGAAAAGTGAGACAAATGTTTGATTGTTTTCTTTGCTGTACTGGGAGTGGAGTCCTAGGCCTTGTGCACCAGGCAAGTGCTCTCTCACTGAGCGACACCATAGCTTTCATGCTTGATTTTTTTTTTCTCCCTTTTGCTTTCTACCCATCAAAATGATGACAACATCCTCTATGACAATACTGTGCAATAGAAATAAATGCCAGCCACAAATACAATTGAGAGTTATCTAGTTGATCATGTTACAAATGGAAAAGAAACAGGCAAAGATAATGTTTATATAGCCAATGTAAAAATATTAGTGATATTCTACCTCTTTTATTCTTTTTTGTATTCAGCCTTTGAAATGCGGTGTATATTTTACACTCAATTCAGATGTCAATTTTTGTTGTTGTTTGGCTTTTTTGAGACAGGTCTTGCTCTGTAGTTCAGGGGCTGGTCTTGAATTGATTACGTAGTCTAGGTTAGCCTCAAACTCACAGCGACTCTCCTGTCTCGGTTTCCTGGATGTTGGGATTATAGGCATGTGCCACCACACACTGCTCAGATGTTAAATTTTTCATCAGAAACACTTGAGCCCACTTAAGACACAGACCTGTAACCTGGATACTCCAGAGGAAGAGGTGGAAGGGACACTGGAGCCAGGGGCTTGGGAGCAGCCTCGGTGACACAGTGAGAACTACTTGCCCCTGGGGGAAAGACCAAAACACAAGAACAACTTGACTGGATTGAACATTGCAAATTATACAGTGATTTTTATCCAAGTTGTCCTAAACATACCTAAGAACTTTTCAATAACTGCATTGGGTTCATTATTTTACACTGAAAGTTAAATGAAATCAAGCCTGCAATCCCAGCACTCTTGGAAGCTGAGTCAAGAGCACGCAAAGCTTGAGCCCAGCCTGGGTAACTAAGCCACTTAGTGAGACCTTTGCTCAAAATAAAATGTAAAAGATGGCACTGGGGGTGCAGCTCAGTGTGAAGTCCTAGGTTTAATTCCCAACATCCCCAAATCAATCAACAAATGAATAAAATAAAAGTTGTCTTTCTCAGTTGGACTTGGCACATTAGAAGAGCTCAGTGGGTACAGTCTGCCCCTCTCGTGTGCTGTGAAGCACAGCCTGAGCCCAAGAAAGCCAGAAAGGTACCATTTTCCTGAGTATCTTTCTATACACATGGATCAAAACATGTTTTTAATTTAAATTTGCGATTATTTGCAGTACTAGGGTCAAACCCAAGGCCTTTCTTTCTATTGAGCTAAGTCTCCAGTTTTTTTTTTAAACTGACATATAAAAATTGTTCAGATTAACAGGGTACTGTTTAGTGTTTCTTTTTTTAAATTTAATTTTTATTTATTTGTTGGATACAAAGTCTCACTACACAGACTCGTAGTAATCCTCCTGGCTCAGCCTCCCCAGTTCTGAGATTTCAGTTGTGCCCAACATGCTCTGCTTGGGTGGCCAGCACGGCATACAGTAAAGGGAATTGAACCCTGGTCCTTGAGCTTGCCAGGCAGGCACTTAGACCGCTGAGTTATCTCCCCAGCCCCTGTTTGATGTTTCTAAACATATTTGTTGTCTTTTTTTTTTTTTTCTTTTTCTTTTGGTAGTAGTAGAAATTAAACCTAGGGTACTTATTCTTACTAACTAGGAATTCTACCACTGGGATATATCTCCAGCCCTTATTTTTGTTTTGAAAAAGAATCTTGTCTAATTGGGCAAATTGACCTCAAAGTAGAGATCCTCGTGTCTCAGTGGGGCTAGCAAGAATGACAGACATGTGCCACCACACATGGCTTGACATGCTTTAATCTGTTGTTATTACCCGCATAGAAATTCACAGGTCTTTTAGTGTATGGGGAAATCTTTGAATGGATCCAGAATGTTGTGACATAGTTATAGATGTCTTTCTAAAGGCAGTAGACCCATCTGCCCCCTACACCTGATCACAATCCCAGCTACTGTGCCTGAGGTAGGAGGATTGGAAGTTCAAGGCCACATCAGCCTGGGCAATATAGTGAGACCTTCTTCCCCCCAAAAGTAAAATTATAAATGAATAAAAATAAACCTAATCACTTCCTAAGGACCTACACTCCAAATATCACATTGGGTGCTGAGACTTGAATACATACATTTTGGGAGAACAGTGATATTTAGTCCAACTGTCTCCCCAATATCTAACCATTTCTCTGAAAATTTTGGGTTCTTTTGTTCTTTTTCTCTTTTGGTGATACTGAACATGTGTGGTAAGGCTCATAGCTAGACATCCCCGAAAGCCTCAAGCAGTCGCAGGTGAGGCTTTTCAGACACGAATGGATCTAGAGTATGTGTGATTGATTCATGCTGAATTGCTAGGACTAAGGGTACTAGGATTAGGGGTGTGTGTGCTTCCTACCCTAAGTAGACTGGGTAAGATGTAAGGGACCAAGAAAGAGCTGTGGTCGTGGCTCGTCAGCTGTCTCTTGCAGGTTGCTACTTCTCTTCTGGCTACTTATGCCTGCCCTGCTTTGCCATGGACTGTTTCTCTTCTGCGATGTCATTCTACAATGCCACCCTGTCTTGGAGCCCACTGATTATGGACTGAAACCTCTACAAACTATGAACTAAATAAACCTTTTCCCTTCAACTTCGGGCATCTTGTTTTTTGTCTCAGCAACAAGAAAAGTAAGAAAGACAAAGTGCTACAGCAACACCGCTGAGCTACATCCTCAGCCCCATCCCTCATTTTCTCATTATTGGGGCTTTGCACTGTGCTACATCCCTAGCCCTTCTCAAAATTTTTATTTTGAGACTAAATTTTGCTAATTCACTGTTTTCTGTGTGGGGCTTGAACTGGTGATCCACTCCGAGAGCGCTGGGTTTCTAAGAGGATGCCACCAGGCCTGGGAGAATTCTGTTTCTTAATTGGAGGACATGGCATTTAGAAATCAAATTCTAGCTTTTCAGGGTGCCCATTGCTGTTGGGGTGGTTACTGCTTTCAGTATTTTTCAGTAGAGTTAAGAAACATGAATTTTTCCCAGGCGTGGTGGTGCACGCCTATAATCCCAGCATTTGGGAGGCTGAGGCAGGAGGATTGGTGTGATTTTGAGACCAGCCTGGGCTACAAAAGTGAGCTTAAGGCCAGCTTGAACTGTATAGCGAGACTCTGTCTCAAAAAGACCAAAAAAAGAGAAAGAAACATGATTTTTTTTTAAAAAAATAAAATATTCATGAGTTTATAATGATTTTTCCAACTTTTCCAAGTCAGTGCTGTACATTTTACTTACCTTTGGTATTTTGCATCTCTTCCCCAACACTGAGAATCCTGGTTTTCAATGCTATTGACCTAATAAGCTCACGTACCTTTTATTCCATTCTCTATGCTTGGTATCAATACCAACATTCTACCAGCAGTATAATTCCTAGAAACAGTTTCTCTCCCTCTCCGAACTCTTCCAATTCTTTTGGGCCCAGAGGCATACCCTATGTCAGTCAGGGTTTTACTAGAGGTATAGATACAACACAAGATGTACAAAGGTATAAGAAATTACAAGAGTGGCTTAGGACAGTCAGCCACAGAGCTGGATGAAGCAGCGTGCAGAGGGCCTCTGCACACCCAAGACTGAAGGATTCAGTCCAAGGTCTGGAACTCTCCACAGGGTTCCACACCAGTCCACATCAGGAGGTCAATGAGTCCGCGATGGAAGGCTGATGAGTCTACACCAGAAGGCTGAAGGATCCAAGACAGAAGCCAGAGCGTCTGCTCTAGAAGCCAGGAATCAACAATGTCCAAGCTGTCTGCGAAGACTGCAACTCCTCCAGAAAATGGAATTCTCCATCCTTCCTCAATTCTCTTTTATATCCTTTAAGTAATGAGTCACTCTAGGGTGGGGCCTCTACACCCTAGGGTATGGAGTTGCTGGGCTGATTTAGTTTTTAACTTTTCAAGCTGATACAACTGAGCAACCACTACATATCCCTTCATGAGTTAGTAAAATTATTATATATTTTATAGTCATATTATTATGGCTTGTATGTAGATGTCCCCCTACAGCCTCTTGCCTAAAAGGGGGGGCGGTACTTTTGGGAACAAATGGACCATGGGTGTGTGATACGAGGTAGTGCAGGGCTTAGCCTGGCATAGTTCTGGTGTGAAAGATGAACTTGCTGAAGAGGGCAGATCAACTGGGTGTGGGTGGCGCTGGCCAGTAGGCCTGTAGCATGGCCGGAACAAAAAGGGAAAGAAGAAGGAAGCCAGGCTGCTTCCTGCCTGGCCTGCCGCAGGCTGCTTCTACTCTGCCGTGCTGCTCTCACCCTGAGCCTGCCAACTGTGGACTGAAATCTCTACAAAATGGGAGCCAAAATAACCTTTCTTCCTTTACATTGTGTCAAGTTTTTTTGTCCCAGCAAGAAAAGAGTAACTAAGACACACATGGAATATTGTGTCTCTTTGGATCTAGCAGCTATGTACATGTTTATGTTCACTTGCTTTGTTGGACCTTCAGTCTGGGGATTATTATTTGAAGTGTATTATTTTTGTAAAAGAAAAATAAAATTTTACTATTATAATGCTGTAAAATAGTTTTAGGATTCCAAGGTCAAATTTTTTACGTATTTAGTACAGAATCTATAGAGTCTCACTTCACAGATCAGACTTGTAGTGATTCTCCTGTTTTCAGCCTCCCAAGAGCTGGGATTACAGGTGCATGTCACCACGCCCCCAAGATCAATTATAAAAGCTCAAGATATATTCAAAGAAATCTAGTTTCCTTCTGTATCTCTTTTGTCTTATTTCCTTCTTTCCCACAGGAAAAAACTGAAAAAGTTTTATAGATTATACAGCTAAAAATATAAATAGTGAAGTGTGGTGACTGATGCCTGCAGTCCAGCATTCAGAAGGCTGAGGCAGGAGGATGACCACGAGCTGGGGTTAGCCTTAGCAGCACTGCCACAAGTCCAGCCTGAACTACACAGTGAGACCGTGTCTGAAAATAACCAAACCAAACCAAACTAAAACAAAGGATCTCTGTGTACATACTTCAGTTCATTTTAACAAGTGTGGTATACAATATGCTTTGCCCCTTTTATTTAACAACACTTATAAAGATACTTGCTCACCAGTTTTCAGACCTGTGTGATTATCCACTGTGAAGCTATGTTACAGTTGATCCAATCTACCCTCAGAAGTGGATATTGAAGTGGTTTCTATTGTGTCTTAGTTACTTTTTACTCATTGCTGGGACAAATACCTGACACCCAAAATGAAGGAAGGAAAGGTTTATTTAGCTCACAGTTACTGGAGGTTTCAGTCCATATTTGACTGGCCCAAGGCTGAGTGGAACAGGGCAGAGAGCATCCAGTTTATGGCAGCAGAACAGCAACAATTACGACAGAGGCAACCGACCAACCAGGGTGCAGAGAGCAACAGAGAGAGTCTGTCTCTCTTTCTTTATATTACATTCAGGCTCTCTGCCTCAGTCTATCCGCCTTAGGCCACACCCATAATCCCAGAAGTACTCAGACCCATAGTCCCATCAGTACTAAGACACATAATCCCAGTGGATCATGAGTCAAGTCTCAAACTCTAGAAGTCCCCACCTCGTGATTGCATGATGCTTTGTGGGGACAACTAGACATAAACCATAACACATTGTTTACTTCTGTCTCTGTTTCTTTGACATTTTCTACAGGGCTGCCACTAATCATCTTCTCTGTATGCCTTGCCACATCTACAACGCCTTCGCCCTTCAAGTGAGATGGGTAGGCCAAAGGGTAAATCTAGCTGGGGCTGGGCAGCTCTGGAAAATTTCCCTGCAGAGGGCTTGGTCACTGGGCAGAACTCCCACCAGCAAGTGCGAGGGCCTGATTCCGGCTGCTCATCCTCAGCACGTGCTGTGAAGCTCTTGATTTTTGCCAAACAGAAACAGTATTGGAAATAGTTTTAATTTACATTCTTCATATTATAAGAAAGTTGGAGCAGTTTTTCATATATAGAAGAGCATTTCTGGTTTTTTTTAAATGAAAATTAACTTTTTTGCTATAAGTTTTTCTTAATCAATTACAAATATTTTTCCTTTTTAAAAAAGTACTTTCAGTATTTTCTTAGAGAGTATTTATATGTTCTTTTTTTAAGTGTAAATGAGGGCTGGGGATAGGGTTGAGTGGCAGAGTTCCAGCCACAACAGTGCAAGAAAAAAATAGTAATCTAATATTACATTGAAAATTTTTAATTCCTGAATTTTAAGTCTTGGCTAGTAAAATATTTCCCATTCCCAGGCTGCAGTGCGAGTTGTCCATACTTCTACTTGGCATTTGCACAGTTGATATTTTTCCATCTAAATAAAGAACCTATTTGGAATCAGTGCTGGTGGGCAGTGAGATTTAAGCCTCATCGATGCTGGTCTACAATGTGGCATGGTGGTCTCTCTACATGGCTCCAAGCTTCTGTATTCATTTATCCCAATGTAGTTTATTAAAGGCATATTTTCCACCCACTCATTTAGGATGCTTGCTCTGTTGAAATTTAATTTTTCATATGTAGTTGAGTCTGTCTTTCTTTTGAATAGTGTGTCTCGCACCATCATGTTATATCATGTTGTTATTCATTTGCCTGTATCATTTTTTTTTAACCTATAAAGAAACTTACACACTGTTTGAAGGGCGGAAGGGCCATTCCTTGGTCCCCAGTTGCTTCTCCTATGGTGGTTTCCTGACTATTTAGGCATCTTTTTTCATCCAAATGAACTTCATAATTGTTTAATTATCTAAGACCACTCCTGTCTTTCAAAAAAAGATGGTATTTTTGTTTGGATTACAATAATTTGTGTGCTAACCTAGGAAGAACAAACTCTTCAATGGTGTTGGTCATTTCTATCTAACGACATACACCTTTTTTGGTATTCAAATCTACTTTTACATATTTCCAGTGTCCTAGGGCTTTTTCTTTTTAATCTAGATTTCAGACATTTGTTTTAATATTCAAGATGAGCTATTTTATATATCTGACTTCCTCTACTTTCTATTTTTTTCTTTTGAAATCCAAGGCCTCATGTATGCTAAGCAATTGGTCTACCAGACTACATCTCTAGCCTTCTCTCTCTGTCTCTGTCTCTCTGTCTCTCTCCCTCTTTCCCTCTCCTTTCTCTCTTCCTTTCTAATGTACTCGGCATAGGGTATCACTACTACACAGCGCAGATCCTCCTGTTTTCAGCCTTCAAGTGCTGGGATTATAGGTGTGCCACCACGCCCAGTTATAGTGGCCAACTCAGCATGCCTGGGGTGGGTCAGCAAGGGATGTAGTGCTGGGGATCGAATCCTAGTCCCTGTTCTTGCCTAAACAGGTGCTTAGTCTGCTGAGGTAACTCGCTGGCCCTCAGCCTTACTTTCACTTTCTTTGCCATTTTTTTTTTTACATGCTTTTTGTTGTTGTTGTTTTTTGAAATAGGGTCTCACTATGTAGTCCAGACTGACCTTCAACTCTAGGTGACCCTCCTGTGTCTGCCAGCTAAACTGTGCCCCACCATACCCAGCTTCTGTGTCTTATAATTGGAATCTTCTTTTCTATTTTATGTTTTAACTGGTTTTGCTCACTTACGTAGGAACCTTTGCTATCTATTCTAAGTTGCAGTTGTGGACTTGCTATCCAAGGCCCTCATGGGCTGTCAACCAGGAGGCTGGCAGGAAAGCCCCTCCACTCTGTTCCTATCCATCTTCAGTTTCTTCAAAGGTTGTGGAAAGTTGATTCTCTGCAAATGACTTCTGGCAAAGCAAGGTTCATCAAGTCCATAGGCATAAAACACACTTCAGACAAGTTCAAACATCAACAATGTCATGGGTAACAGAGGAGGTGCCAAAGGAAGGAAATGGGCTGTGCACTTTTGTGGGGGACTCAGATGTAAACTGTTTGTGTGGCAGTCCTTCAGTGATTTCCTGTTATCTTATGTCATTTTTGCTGCCGACAATGCGCAGTGAATGGGACTTGAAAAGCGGATGCACTGGGAAGTAGCTGCTGCATGGCTTCCTTTTAGCTCCTAAGAGAGGTTTATCTTTTTATTATCAGTTAATTATTATTCCTAATTATATGACACTGGCTATGGGTCCAGAGTCTTGTGCGTGTTAGACAAACGGGGAGATGGATGTCGGTGAACCTTGCTGCACGGCTCCTGGGTGGGGAGTGGCTGTCGCAATCAGTTTGGAGGCCAGTCTGCATCTAATGAGAATTCCATCTCATTTTAATTAGGTGGTCTTCAGGAATTTATTGCAGAATTGTCTTGAATACTGTCTTTCATTACAAAATGACTGGTGCAGACTGATGATATTTCTGGAAATTGTTAGTGGCTGTGAGACGATGCTGTCTGTTTTAGTTTGGTTAGGAAACTCTACTCCTGGAAAGGCTGGGCCAGAGGGAAGTAAAAACTTAATTCACGAATGTCCTCTGAATCTCTGATCCCAATTGATCTTGCCGCCTTCTCTCCATGCCCTGCTTTCTTTCCCTTGTCTGGGATGACTATGCCAGAGTCTCATAGTCACTCCCTAGCCCCTTGCCTTTCTGGTCGACCCTCTTAGCCCCTAGCACCCTAGCTTGAGAGAAGGGCAGGTGGGCTCTCACTTTCAGGCCACTGGAGTGTAGGGATGGGCGAGGGCTGAATTTGTTCATCTTATCTCCAGTGTGTTTGGCATGCAGCAACGATTTTACGGGGATGACTAAGTGTAATGGTTTAGATCTAGGACACCCCTCAGGATTCTCATGTGCCTTTGAAGGATCATGGGAGTGCTGTATGCCTCCGTGAACTCATCCACCGATGAACTCAGAGTGAATCTTCTGTTAGAAGATGGGGTTTGGTCAGAAGATACGGGCCACTGGGTACAAGGCCTGGTGTAAGATGCCTCCCTCCTAGCTCCTGCCTTCTCTCCATGCTTTCTGGCTGCCATGATGTGAATAGCTTTCTTGTGCCTCAGCCTCTCTACTAGACTACTGTTGCGCCTGTTGAACATGGACTGGAACTTTAGAAATCACAAGCCCAAAACAAATCTCTCTCTCATTTGAACTGTAGGTGACTCAGTCTCTAAGACAACAAGTGAATGAGTCTGTGCATGGATGGATGGAAGGATGAATTTATTAGCCAAAGAGGTCTATTCTTTTGCACTGGACCCTCCCAGCTATGACCCCTAGGAAGCCCTGAAAAGAAAGGAGAAGAAGCTTGCAGGGCATGGGGTTGTCAACTGCTCTTACAGACCTCTACATGCATCTCTATGGTACTTTACTAAGCCAAATTATTTGGAAGAGGGCTGAAGATTTGGGCTACAGATCAGATACTTGCTGGTCTTTGGCCTGTCTAGTACTTCCCCTTCGTGTACTTATTCCCTTAATAAGAATGAGTTTCCCCTCATCACCATGTGTCTTCCTGTTTCTTACTCCCATAGAAGCTTACTTTGTAAATAAAGTAATAATACACACAGTAGTGGAATGATCTCCCTAGAAAGGTTCTGTGTAGCACCTGCGGGTGTAGGTGCGCTGCAATAACAGATAATACCTCGTCATATATGGGACTCTAGACTATGATGGTAAGGGGTCTAGGGTGATGAGCAGAGGACCTCAAGGAGCAGCCGACAATCACCCCACCTTGGGAAGAAGCTCTCCCTCACTGTGCTGATGCCTCCCTGACTTTCTTCTTTGGCCATTGCTCTGCTTTACATGGGGACTGGCCATCTGGGTGCTCTCTACCTAAAGCACCTTCTTGTGACCTTCAGTGGTGGCCAAGTGTGTGTATCTTTAGCTAATAACACAGACTCCTTGAAGTTGGGATGGAGTCTTTCATTTCTTCCTTGTCCTCCTAAGTCTTTCCACTGGGTTGCTGTGGCCTGAATGTTTGTCTCTCCCCCAAAAGTCATACACTAAAACTTAATCACTAACAATAAAATTAAGGAGTAGGTTCTTTGGTAAGGGGATTAGGTCAGGAGGATGGGAGCCTTGAAGAATGGGGTTAGTGGATTCTGGAAAGAGGGTGGAGCATTGAACAGTAACAAATCAGCCTCTCCAAGATTTGGAGCATAGGGCCGGCAAGACGGTTCAGTGGTCTAAAGCGCCTGCTTAGGAAAGCTCAGGCAACTGCAGGGACTGCGGTTCGATCCTCGGCACCACATGCTGCGCCAGCCCCACCACCAGGGCAGGCTGAGCCAGCTACAAAATAAATAAATAAAGAAACAAACACAACAAGCAAACAAATAAATAATTAATTAAAAAAAAAAATATTTGGAGCGCAGACACCACAAGGGAGCACTGAGGAAGAGAAGGAGGAGGGAGTTGGATCACTAGGGGTCTGAAAGGAAATTGGAGCCCATGGAGGAAGAGAAGATGGACCTCAATACCCAGAAAAGAGCAATCTGTTTGTCCTCCTTGGCTCCCAACTCGTGGCATGAGATGGGAGGATTGAATCTTTGGAGACACTGTGAAAACAGGTGACTCCAGGGGCCTCCAGGAAGAAACACAGCAGCGCAACAGAGCAGTGGATGCTGAGCACTACAACACCTGATGAGTGACCCCAGCCCATGACTGCAGTGTCCCCCGGAAACAGTGCTTTGTATGACAACATTCATCTCAGGGCTCCATTGTTTTTTTTTTGTTGTTGTTGTTGTTGTTTTGTTTTTAGGTACACTTTGTGTTTCTCCAGAATTTATAATTATACATCACAATTCAAGCAATGAGAGTCTATTGCAGCAAATAACAGAAGTAATGGGAAACATATCAGGACTATTTTATGGCTATGGAAGTTCAGACGAGGTTTTGTGAACACATCCCATGAATCAAGTTGTGCTGTGAGCCTTCCACATTGCATCACAAATGGGTTTCCAGGAGCAGTACCATAAAGTCAGTAATTTGCCCTGTTTAGCCATGGTTTCAAGTAAAAAGTCAGTCTTCACTTTGTCAATGTTTGACACCAGAACGGAGTCCTACATGGGAGTGGTATTGGAAGGACACACATACTCCTGGGTACATGTGCTCCAGTGCATCCAGCTCCCACTGGCAATCCCAGCGCTGAAGTGGTCCGAAGAGAACTGAAGATGATGAGCAGCAGGGTTGGAAAGTCCCTGGGCATTCAAGGTTCTTCCAGAAACATAAGCATCCAAAGGCAATGATGGCATCAGCTGCAGAAAGGATCTATTTTCCTTTTGAATGCTTGTTAGTTTGAATTTGTTGAAATTCTAACTCCCAACGCAGTGTGGCTGATAAGCTCTTGTAACTATATGCTCTTTTCCTCCAGAGCCGATGCCGCGGCCACCAGGGCTAGTCCTGGAGTCCTTGCTGAGCTTTCTCAAGCTTTGGGCCACTCAGGGTGCTTGGCTGTGGGAGGGTGCCACGGTGCCTGGCACATGGATCAGGTCACTTCAGGGTTCCACTGTTAAAACCCACAGTGGCTGGGCATGTTGGCACATATCTGTAATCCCAGCACTCGGGAGAGTGAGGCACGAGAACTGATGCTAGTACAAGGCCAGCCTCAGTTACTATTATGGTTTGTGTCTAGATGTCCCCACAGCCACTCGCAGTCATAGGGCTTCTCCAGAATTGGCTGCATCTGCAGTATGCTAGGACTAAGGGTGCATGATTAGTAAATCAGCCCACTGATTGGCTGGGTGCTGACTAGTCTGTGTAAGATAAAAAAGACAGAAAGAGGCTTGTTTTCCCTTGTTGCTTTTTCTGTCTCTTTCCTGCCAGAAATTGTGCCACTCTGCCTTGGAGCCAGTCAAGTATAAACTGAGATTCTATAAACTAAGAGCTAAATAAACCTTCCCCCTAACTTAGGGTGTCTGGTATTTTGTCTCAGCGACAAGAGAAAAGTAACTAAGACAGAAAACATAGTGAGTTCAGTTCCAGGCTGAATTACACAGCAAGACTTTGCCTCAGGGCTGGCCAGATAGCTCAACAGACTAAAGTGCTTGCTTATGCAAGTGCAGGAACTGGGGTTCGATCCCTGGCACCACATGCTGTGCCAGCCTTGCCCCTGGGGTGTGCTGAAATGGTGACTGAGACTGGATGTGGTGGTGCGTGCCTATAATCCCAGTGCTTGGGAGGCTGAAAACAGGAGGATTACTATGAGTCAGATCTGTGTAGTGAGACCCTGTAGACTGTACTAAATATACACACAAAAAAGCTTTGTCTCAAAAATAAAAAATAAAAACCCACAATGACTAGGTAAGGTACAACCATGGGAGATGTCTAGGGTCGCGAGCTGGCAGGAGGCACCCAGAATGGTATAAGGTAAATAACTCAGGCACCAACCCAACAATCAGAGGCCAGATATGCCTAAACTTCTACAGATTTGAAAATATAGCAGCTGGCACCCTACCCTAATCCTACTGCCAGATTTCTGGGTCTATCCAGCATGGATCTGGCTCTGGCTGCACCCTTAAGAACCACAGCCTGAACTGGACACTACTACAAGACTATAGATCAGAGAAAACTATAGACTACAGGTTTGAAATCAGAGAAAATTTTCTTCCTTTCTTTTCCATTGTTTTTGAACTTTTTTGTTGTTTTAGGTTTCTATTGGATTGCTTTGTTGTTTCATGAGGGTGAACACTGTTCTTAGTTCCTTTGTTTTGCTTTGCTATTTTTGTTTCTTCCCTCTTCCTTTCATTCTTGTCTTCTTCCCCAGTTTTCCAAGGCATGGGTAATGTTCCTTTGTCCGTCAACCTTGCTTCTATCTCTTTTTTTATTTCTGTATTTTTTCTCTTATCTGCTTTAAATTTTCTTCCCTCATGGTAAAACTACTGTATTGAGTGGATATTTACTGGATATAATTTTCTAATTTCTCTTAGGATTTTGCAGGTATATTTAATTAATTTATTTATTTGATACAGGGTCTCTGGGGCTGGCATGGTGTGTGGTACCAGGGATCAAACTTGGGTCCTTGCACTTCACATGCAGGCACTCAGACTGCTGAGCTATTTCCCCAGCTCCTGATTACATTTTGTTATACAACTACAGATCTTATGCAGAGTTGTAGAGGACCACCTGGGCAGCTCTTATTTATTTATTTATTTAATATATTTGGTACAAGGTCTCACTATGCAGATTAGACACGTGATCTTCCTGTTTTCAGCCTCCCCAGGGATTACAGCTGTGTGCCACTACCACTCCCGCACTCTGTTGCCAGGTTCAGTGCGTCCTGGGGGGTGGGGCTGGCATGGCATGCAGGACCAGGGACAGCTCTCCTTTAAAGAAGAGCTATTGTCTCCATTTTGGCTGAGCCTGACCCTATTTCCTCCTATTGATACTTACTGAGCTGGCTAGGATTTTTCCTTATCCCTTCAATTGGCTTTAAGCAATGCATATTGGTCTAGCTAAGGTGCTGGTGGTAGTCTTTGAAGATGGCATGCATGTTTACCTGATAACTCCCACCTGCTGTTCTTTAATATGAGCTGGGATCCAGCCTTGAGATAGAGGCTATGACTTCCTGGGGCTTGAAAGATTACATATCAGAGCTGAAGCATCAGACCCCAAAACATTAGATACCATCTCAGTTGTGTCATGCAGCTTACTCTCTCTGCATATCCTTCTCTTTGTATATAATAGGCAAATGCAGACCTCCTATCTAGCCTAGCTTATGTCACCTATGTACTTCCTGCCACTCTCAGTCAGTCACTCATTCTCAAGCCACTCCCCTCTTCACAAATGAATACAAGATGGGTCTGGTTTTGAGTAAGGGTCTTTTTTCTGGATAGTCATCTTCATGGCTGGACTTAGGACCTCTTGGCTCCCCATAATTATAAATATGTTTTAGCGTCTTTATTCTCACCATGGGTTGCACTGGAGGAGGTAGATTGGAATTAATTTGATTAGAGTCTAATAACTTATCTTTGGGATTACAAATATAAGCTTTTTAGACCAAGACAAGGACTAGGAAGGGCTCGGCTACACAAAGTTAAAGGCAACTGGTAGTTATCACAGTTGGTCAGTGTCAGTCTGTGTTTGACTGTATTACTAAAGCCAAGGTAATATAGTTGTAATCAGTTGGTCTTCCTTACATTCTAATACCTAGATTGTCTACAGCCAGTGCCAACGAACTGGGTGCTAAGCCAAACAGGCAGCAACCTTTAATCCATAATAAATTAAAGAGGCAGGATCTTGAGATAGATTCAAAATCCAAAAGTCAGCTATACCTAGAAGAAATCCATGAAAAATGGTCATTTCCTAAAGAGGTACATCCGTCATAAACACTGTGCAAGCCTCAATGCAGAAAACAAACAAACAAACATAGCAAAGAGAAAACATGGAAGCAAGATGTGACCCATAACTCCCAGCTTGCCCAAAGCAAATCAAAGGGGTGTTGCAGTGGAAAAAAAATCAAAAGCCACCGAGCTGAATTTTATGAAATGATAGTAGAAGTAACAAAATAGATCAATAAATCTCTTAAAACAAAAGAGATAAATAAATGGTGATGATCATGATGAAGGAAATAGTTAGCAAATCTAGAGTAGATACATAATAATAATAATAATAATAATAATAATAATAATAAGAAGAAGAAGAAGAAGAAGAACAAATAGTAGAGGAGTTTGGAAAGGCATGGGAGCCATTAACACCCAATACAGAAAAGAACTAGATTCTATAAAACACACTGAAATAGAAACCCAGGAGATTAAAAATTCTATGGAAAGCATATGCAGCAGTCAGGCAAGAGGAGACAGAATATCAGATCTAGAAGACAAGGTAGTTGTAAGCGATCATTAGATGAAAGACCTCCTAAAAATAGCAAGGGGTCACTAAAATCCAGTCATTGCTAGATGATGCAGAAAAGACGAATACAAGTTTCACTGGCATCAGTGAAGAATCAGAAGACAGCACGAAGGGTATTAAAGAATATCTGTTCACAGGAGTGAAAGTAGAAAACTTTCCAAACATGGAAGAAGAATTTGGGACACAGTTGGTGAGACACAAAGAACTCCAAATAGTTACGATCAGAAAAAACTACAGTAAGGCCTGTAATAATCAAGATTCCAGAAATTCAACATAAGAACAGAATAATAAAGCTGTTAGAGAAAAAGAAACAAATCATCTATAAAGGAAATTCCATCAGAATCACAGAAGACTTCTCACCTCAAACCATTAAGTCAAGAACTTGCAGTGAAGAAAAAGAGAGTACCTCAAACTCAGAGTGATATGAGCATTGCAAAATTATCTTTCTAAATTGATGGAGAAATAGGATACTTCCATGATATAGAACACTTGAAGAGGGCCAGCCAGATGCTCAGCAGATAAATGCCTGCTTAGGCAGATGCAGGGACCAGGTTCAATTCCATGTGTGCTGTTCCAGGCTTGGCCCTGAGGTGTGCTGAGACAGCAAGTGGAACTGGGTATGGTGGCACATGTCTATAATCCCAGTGCTTGGGAGGCAATAGGTCAGGATTCAAAGTTTCCCAGGCACCTTACCCCAAACATTGTTTCCCTCTGTTTGCTAGGTAACCTGGATGTTACCTGGCTGTTCCAGCCCACTATCACCCTCCCTGAAAGATCCTATAAAGTCTCCTGCCACTCTTTGTCCAGTGCTGCCCTTGGTCTGCAAGGAAGCCCTGGCAAGCACTTCCAATAAATCTGCTTCACTCATGTCAGAGTGTCTGGTCCGTAACTGCGTGGGTTTAGCCATCCAGGTTTGATCTTTCAGGAGGCTGAAAACAGAAGGAGCACTACGAGTCCAATCTGTGTAGTAAAACCCTGTACTAAATACATTAAAAGAACAAAACAAAAAAAAAGCTTGAAGAAATTCATGACTGCCAAAGCAGCACTCTAAAAAGTTCTGAAGGATATTCTAGAACAAGAGAATGAAGACAGCAATTCCATGAATCACGATAGGAGAATAAATACACCAGGCAAGGCAAGCAATTAAGCAGAAAGGAAAGAACAGGAACTGTTATGGTTCGTGTCTGAATGTCCTCCAGAAGACCCAAGCAGGCACAGGGGCCTGGCTTTTTGGAGGCTGCTGAATCTAGTTTGTGATGTGTTCACTGTCTAGTGCTGGGATTGCGAGTGTGAGTACTACACCTGTCCTAGGGTGGGTAGCCTGCATGCAACATAAGGGGGGAAAACAGGCTTGTTCCTCCCCATTTTGTCCTCACTGCTTTTGGTATCTTCCACCACCACGTCACCCTCCTACCTTCTGCCTTGGCATCAACTGATTATAGACTGAAACTTCTGCAAACTGTCAGCTAAATAAACCTCTCCTCCCTCAATACTGGGTACTGAATATTTTGTTTCAGCAATAAGAGAAACATAAGACACCAACCAGCAATAAAAAATTAATATGAAAGGGGCCAGGGAGATAGCTCAGGGCACAAACGCCTGCCTGGCAAGTGCAAGGTCCTGAGTTTGATCCCCAGTTCTGTAAAAAAAAAAAAAAAAAAAAAAAAAAAAAAAAAAAAAAAAAAAAAAAAAAAAAAAAAAAAAAAAAAAAAAAAAAAAAAAAAAAAAAAAAAAAAAAAAAAAAAAAAAAAAAAAAAAAAAAAAAAAA
>PVKN010005929.1:0-29620 GCA_004027915.1 Capromys pilorides
AGGTCCACAGAGCAGCAGGCCCAGTTCTCAGCATCCCAGCCAATCAGGAACTCCCTGCCCTCTCTTCTCCTGCCTCTTGAATTTATATCTGGAGGCTTTAGAAATGTAGGCAGCTGGGAGATCAGCGAGCACCTACATGTACGTGTGTGTGTGTGTGTGTGTGTGTGCGCGCGCGCGTGTGTGTGTGTGTGTGTGTGTCTGTCTGTCTGTCTGTCTGTCTTCCGGTCTCTGGGTCCCTTGTTAAGCCATCTGGGAAGCCCCTTCCTGGAATCCTTCTCCAATCCCCGTCTCCTCCTGAAGTTCTCTCCTCTGGGCACTGTGGTTGATCAGTTTCCACACCCATAAAGCCTCACAGTAGTGGTTAAATTGCAACACCAAGGTCCTTGGGAGTGGGGAAGAGTAGCCAAACTGCCTCCAATCCTTAGCGTCGATTCAGAGTGCATAATCTTCCCATCCGCTTACCAGGTGTAAGTGTTGCCAAAACCACTTCATGGTCCAGAGATCTAGACGTGGAAAAGGCAGGAAATTCACCCAAGCCTCCCTCACGGGGAGCCTGAAGCTTTGTTTCAGGCCACAGGGGTCATCACGTCTCCCAGAGGCAGAGGTGTTCAAAAAACAGGACAGAAATGTTTTTGTTAGCTGAGGCTCTTCTCAATCACATGGGAGAAGACAGTTCCCAGCGTGGCCTCACCCAGACAGGAAAAAAAATCAAATGTTTCTGATCAGTGGAAACCTTTTAAGTGGATAGAGGCCCTGGGGACTGTGTTGATAAAAACAAAAATAGTCACACGGCCTTGACTGGCACCTTCTACTAGAAATGTGTCCTGGGGAAATCGGAGACAAGAGTATAGATTTGTTCAGAAGGTGCACACAGGAACATTATTTATGTTAGCAAAAGCCATCTCCATGTCCAGTAATAAAAGGCTACCTAAATTATACAGAGTTAATATGCATGTTATAACTACTAAGACATATTGAGTGTTCAATTCAGTGGCTACACATCGTTTTAAAAACGATATGTAGGCATTAACTCATGCAATCTAGATTAAAAACTGCAGCACGACCCCTACCAAAGCACTACACAGGGATGCTGACGACTTGAGAACGTGTTCATGAGCAATGGTTGAATGAAAAACTCATGTTACAAAATTGGGTTTCAGAACCCTAGATTTAAAAAGGTAGTAGTCAGGACTAAGACATGGATTCTCTGTTTTTATTTCCTCGTGATTTGAAAAATTGTCCGAATTTCCCCAATATAATCAATTACTACTTTAAAAAAACAAAAAAAAAACGGAGTTAAACAATGCCTTCCAGAGTGTCGGACCTTGCTATTATCTGAGGGCTGCCCAAGGAGGCGGGGCCTCTGGTAAACAAGCCGGGAGCTGAGCCCAGCTGGCGCAACTGCCTGGGAGACAATGACACCTGGGGCTGACCACGAGAGCCCCGGGCAAGTTCAGGAGCCCCAACCAGGGCCCAGGGCCCCGCCCACCACCCGGAGGCCCCAGACCGCAGTGGTCACCGGCGGGGGCCTCATCCTTCAGGCCACCTCAGCCAAGGAGAGGATGCGCTGGCAGAGGGAGCAAAGGTCTCATCCCAGCTCGCTGCGCAGCTCTTGCTGGCTTCTGTCCCCAAGGCCTGTCCCCTGACTTTCCCCTGCACACTTTCCAAACTCGCCTTGCCCATCTGCCCTGACAGCATCTTTTGACTTAGAGCCAAGAGATGAGGCTGAGAAAACCCACCGTGGTGTCAATGTACCTGCCGCCCCCGCAGGCGTAATCCTGGTGAAGGGAGCCACAACAGCTGTCGCTTACAGTACAGCTTGCAATGCGTTGTCTAAATACACCGAAACCCCTTTAATCCTAGGAGCCTGTATGCGGGCTACTTCAGTCTCCTTCACAGATAAGGATCGAAGGCTCAAAGGAGTTAAGCACATTTTCTAGTCAGTAAATTGTGGAAATGAAATCCAAAGCCACTTCTATCTGTGCCACTCACGAGCACCAGTGGCCTTGGCATGCCATGAGGACAGGTGGGCAAGGAGGGTCACCTGTCTTACAGCGGAGATGTGTTCAGTTGCTGGGTGGGGGTAGTCAGGGAGGGGTGCCTAGGAATCCAGGTCTTCAGAACCCTCCTGAGGAGCGGAATGCTTGTCTGGGCCTGAATCTGAGCTCCAGTCATTCTGAGGTTCCAGAATCACTTGGTCTCCAAAGCCCAAGTCTCAGTTCTTTCCTGGGCATCAGTGGAAAAGTCCCCCTGCAGATGCAGTATGAGATTGGTGCATTCGTAGGTTTGACTTCTATGAATACTTACAATTCTTCAGAAAGCCATCTGCCAACAGGCTGAGCTGAAAGCCCTTTAAGGCTAAATTTAAAGAGAAATAGATCACCCGCTCAGGCCCCTGTCTTAAAGGTGTGGGACTAAGTCCCTGTTACAGGGGCTGTTGCTCAGGGCCGTTGCTCAGGGAGCATTGCTGAGGGCTCGGGTGCTCAGGAGCTCCTGGTGGTAAATTGAGGCACAAGGACTATTTACAGTCTGAGTGGTGTGGCCCCGTCCTGCAGTTTCAGAGTGTCTCCCACAATATCTGACCTGTCTTCCTTACCAAACCCTCTTGGGTCCTGGATTTGTCCCATGAGACTCCACAGACAGCCTGTGTAGGACAAGGAAGAGGGTGAGCAGAGTGGGGCACGGTAGCCAATGGGTTCAGGAGTTTTCAACCCCTTCAAGGGTGTAAAAATGCTCTGAAAGTGTTGGTGGTGACGGCTGCACAACTCTGAAGATGCTGGAAACCCATTGGCTGCTCCGCTTTGAGTGGTAAAAACAAGGTAAGTGAGGCTGTCGATGAGACCTTCACAAGAAATTCAGGAACAGAGTACTCTTTAAGAGTCCCTTCTGGGAAATAATTCACAGCGGGCTCACCCCTTCCCTACATGGAGTACAAATGCTCTTGGCTCACTACTGTCCTACGCTTGGCAACTTCTGCTCAGTGTCTTTAGGAGAGGCGTCAAGTGGTCCACAGTGGAATGAATTCTTGGGCAATCCTCAAGCCAGATGCTCTGTCTGGTTTGACCTGTCACCCAGACTGGGGTCTCAGTGGCCCTGAGCTCAGCCCAACCCGTGCTCTGTTCAAGGTTTGGCAGGGAGCAAGAGTTCCTCTGAGACATGGCCCCAATTTGAGTAGAAGCACTGAAAGAGTTGCTGCACAGAGACTCTTACACCCCCCCACCCCAAAAATCTTTGCTTTTCACAGAGGACTGGCAATTTCCTGGGAAGATGGCATTTCTGGCACAGCAGGTGACAGCACCTTCTGAATGTGGCAGATGACCTATCCCAGAAGTGACATCTTTTCCACAACTGCTGCGGCCTCAGATTAGTGACACTGGTCCCTCCATGGAGCTACACTTCTTGGAAAAATTCATGCTTTAAGTTCAGATGTAGGAGTTGAACCATATTTTAAGTGCACCTAGTAAGTTTCATAGTTAAGCAAACCCTGCTATGAATTATTTCACAGCAGGCACTCTTTTAACAGTAGTCGGTTCCTGAATTTCTTGTGAAGGTCTCACTGACAGCCTCACTTACCTTGTTTCTACCACTCAAAGTGGAGCAGCCAATGGTTTCCAGCATCTTCAGAGTTGTGCAGCCGTCACCACCAACACTTTCAGAGCGTTTTTACACCCCTGAAAGAGTTGAAAACTCCTGAACCCGTTGGCTACTATGCCCCCCTCTGCTCACCCTCTTCCTTGTCCTACACAACAATCATCTTCTCTCCAGCTTTATAGTTGCACCTCTTGAGAAGGCTGCATATTCATGAGGTCATGAGATGTGATGTTCTGTGAATGATTTCTTTAAGGTAACATTTTCAACATTTATCAGTTGGAGCATGGTTCACTCTTTTGAGCGATAAATAATAATCCACTGTATGGATGTAATTCTTTTGCTTACATCAATTGATACATTTTGCATCTATCTTTAGGTTATTATGAATAATGTTGACAGGAATATCATGGGCAAGTTTTTTGTGTGGATACATGGCTTATGTTCTCTTGGAACGTGCCAAGATAATTGGGGGACCAGAAGGCATCTCTAGGTCTTTGTGTTCATACTTAAGCCAACCTTTGAGGAGCTTGCTGGATAGCTCAGTTGTTTAAAACGTCACTTGGGCAAACGCAGTCAGGCACAGGGGACCATGGTTTGATCCCTAGCTCCACAGGCCACACTACACCCACCCCTAAGGCAGCCTGAACTAGCAAAAAAAAAAAATCCTTAAGCAACCCAAATCTAAGTCAAATGCACCCATCAATTAGAAACCACCAACTACACTCTAACTAGAGACTTGCCCAATCAGAAATCTCCATCTAATCTTTCCACCTTAGCCAATCAAATTTGTAATTGGACTTGCAGGTTTCCCCCATACCCTGTTACTGACCCCCCTGTGGAGTGGCTCTGCCCATTCATAAGTCACTATATCAATAAACTTGTTAATGTTTTACTTTTATTTGTTTGTTTATTTCTGTATGTTAGGGAAGAGTCTACAGGGTGTTCAGGGTCTCACTACTAGATCAGACCAGTGGTGATCCTCCCAAGAGCTGGGATTATAGGTGTGCGCCACCACACCCAGTCTCAATTGCTGTCTCAGCATGCCCCAGGGATGGGGCCGGCACAGCAGGCCCAGGGATTGAACCCCTGACCCAGCATCTGTTTGCAGGCGCTTTAATCCACTATTTGGCCATTCCTTGTTAATGTTTTAATGGGCACAAGTTAGTTGTTTAACAAGCAAAAGTGTCTGATCTAACTGCAGCTCTCCTTTTACCTTTTGAGCTCTATCTTTTGCTGTCAGTCGTCACCAGTAGATGCACATCTCCCACGCTGCCAGCCAAGCCCAGCAGGTATTTTTATACAGGCCTCTAAGCAGGCATTGGAAGAAGCCTCCTCTGGACCCCACAGAATGCTGTCTGGGGGCTGTGTCCAGCCCCCCAGGGGTCCCCTCATGTCTAGACTGGAGGATCAGGGATGTGCATACCCTCTCCCTAACCTGCAGCTGACCTCCCTTCTGAGGCATGCTGGGCTGGGGTGCTATGACTCACTCAGGATGCCGCCCCCCTTCCAGTGTCCCAAACACAGTGTGTTCATTCTCCACAACTGAGCATCAGCTTTAAAAGGACCCCTGCCCCACATTCCTATTCTGGCCATTCCTTGTCTGGCCTTTTCTGACCAAGACAGAAAAGCTGTCTGAGTACCTGGGTGGGACTTGGGGGTCCTCAAATCCTTCCGTTAACAGCCATGCTACCCAACCTGATGACGGTGAGTAGAGGGGCTCCCATGAAGCTCCCCTAGACTGGACACTGCTGTCTCCCTCAGCTGCCCACCTGAGTGCAAGCCATGTCCTGGACGCTCTGCCAGGCACTAGGCAACACCCTGAGGGTGCAATCCTAGCTTCACGCACCCAAGGAGGGACAAGAGGCGAAAAGCAAGTGCAGGGCACTTGCCAGTTAACTCAGTTGACTGAAACGCATGATTAGGCAGCCAGTCAGGCATTGGGGACCACAGTTCGATCCCCACCTCCACATGGAGCATGATACCCTCCCTTAAAGCAGCCTGAGCCAGCCAAAAAAAACCATTTCAACTTTTACAGCTGGGCAAATACCTCAGTGGCGTAAGCACCTGCCTGGCAAGCTCAAGGTCCTCAGTTCAATTCCCAGTACAGCCAAAAAAAAAAAAACCCCAAAAAACTCAGCTAAACTTATAAGTCAAGCTAAATAGCTCAGTAGATTAAAGCGCTTGCAAGCAGGTGTAGGCACAGGGGCGGGGGCTTTGATCCCCAGGCCTGCTCTGCCTGCCTCACCCCTGAGGCATGCTGAGAAGGTACTGAGACTGGGCATGATGGTGCGCGCCTGTAATCCCAACTCTTGGGAGGCTATAAACAGGTGGATCACAAGTCAGTTCTAGTAGTGAGTCCCTGAACTCCCTGTAGACCCCTCCCTAAAATACAAAAAGCAAGCGCAGATGCTGCTCAGGGCCCTGCTGCAGAGCCAGGACTGGCCCTTCCGGGCTGAAGCTCAGCTTTGCATAATGTTCTGTACAGGAGGGACCTCAACAACTGCAGGCAGTGGGCAGTCATTTCACCTGCAAAGTGCCCCTCCGGTGACAGTTGAGGATGGTGCCAAGTGTGGTCGTCGTGTGCAGCTGTAACCCCAGCACCTGGGAGGCTGAGGCAGGATTGTCATGAGTTTGAGGCCAGCCTGAGCTACACAGTGAGCTCAAGGCCAGCCTGAACTAAATAGTGAGACCCTGTCTCAAAAACAATAAAAAAAGTTGAGGATGGCTCAGAACTTGTGCTCCGTCATGCTGACAGCTCCCATCTTCTGCCTGGGGCATTTTAACCTGGCCATACCAAAGCTCTGGAACCCCTGTGTGGCCTTCCCTCCCTTTCTGGGACTGGGCCAGCCCTGGTGTCCAGCAAAGAGTAACATGAAGCTCCACCGCCCAGAGATCCCCTCACTTGTCACTGCCATGGGACAAGCTCTTTGGTAATAGAAGCTGCTAGTACCGGGGAGATCCCGTCATAGGACATCAGCAGTGGACAATCGCCCAGACCCCCTGGAGAGACACGGAGACAGCTGAGAGGGGTTGGATTTCCACTCTGGGATGTGAGCACCTGCTGAGGCCACACCCCTCAGCTGGGTTAAGGTCTGGGGTCTTCCTTGTATGGAAGTTACCCACTCATCCTGGCTGGCTCAGTGTTCCCTGACAGGGACCCTGCTTCTAGGTAGGAAGTTGTCTCCCATCAGTCACTGTTTTTTTTTTTTTTTTTTTTTTTTGCACAAGAACGTCTTTGATTTGTAGGATCTCAAGCTGTTAACCTGCAGCAGGCAGGAAGGGCCGGTGCGGGGGCGTGCTGCCCCCTGGCGCCCATGAGGAGTGCTCACACCCGCTGCCCTTGTCAGCGCACCCTACACCGCTGAGGCTGGGAGGACAGCCCATCCTATGGCTACCCCACCCTTATCCTTTTGTCCTGTGACGGGCACCTGGCTAACATGGTCAGCACCGCTGTGAACGTGTGTGTCTGGCGCCTGCTCGGGGCCTTGTCACTCATATAGACAAAGACATGGGGGTAGATTTACTGGGTGATCTTTCGAGACACCACAAAAGTTCTGTTGTCTCTGCTCCACCTTCACATTTTGAGTCAGTTTTCAACTCTTAAGCCTCTCCTCTAAGTAAATTTAAAGCTGCTTGTTGCAGGCTGTCATCCCAGCACTCTGGGAGGCTGAAACAGGACAGCAGGTGGGAGCCCAGACTAGGCAATTTGGTAACTTGTTGAAAAAATTTTAAAGGACCACAGATGTACCTCAGTGTCAGAGTCCTGGGTTTAATTCCAGCACCAAACCAAAAATGTCCCAAAGTGTTCGAGCCATACCAACATGGACTGACTCTGACCCATTGCGCCCAGGAAAGCCCTCCTGGCCCCGTGAGGGACGTGGCCGCCTCCTGTCCTGAGGGCCATCGGCATGAAGTTGAAAGACAGGTGAGCAGTCAGAAGGTAGAGGGTGAGATCCAGGTGCTGGGAGGGAGCGTCCAGCCTCACCAGGTCTCAGGGCCGGGGCTCTGAGGGCACAGCCATGGGGCAGAGCTGGAGGCTCTGCCTTTCCTGAGCTATCAGTAAGGCATGTAGGTGCTGACCACAATCAGGTCCCACCAGGTGTGAGGTTTTGCTGCAGGGCCCAGGACCCCTGAGCCTACCTCACTCAGGGGCTGTGGCTCCTGGAGGGGCGGAGCACACGCACCCGAGGTCCTTCCTAGAGTCGTTGCTGTGACCCAGAACTCAGAGAAAGCACAATGAGGTGAATAATGGAAAACCTGAATGAACAATGAATGAACTGGTGAATGAGGCCTTCTCTGCATGACAGGGAGAAGGGACCCCAGGTCCTGGTGTCAGCTGTGCCACTGATGTCATCTAACCAATCTTCAGGACTTACTGGCCCCTAAGGAGCCAGGCCTAGGAACATTGAGGTGACCCCCTCCCCCTTAAATTCACTTACAGGACCTTGTGGGCACAACAGCATGCACTGGAGGCTGTGGGCCAGCATACAAAATGCAAGCTGTAGAACTAGGAACACCTAAATATGGTATTACTGAGAGGTAAGGCATGAGAGAGGCACTCCTGCTGTGCACACCCATAACCCCAGCATGCTGGGGGCCAAGGTAGGAGGATCCCGAGTTGTCAGCCCAGCCTAAGCAACTTTAGTGACTTAGCGAGATCCTGTCACAAAATAAAGTCTATTTTTAAAAAAGGACTAGGGATGTAGCTAAGTACCAAAAATAAGTAAATATATTTTAAAAACTTAATGAGATTGTTTTTAGGAAACACACATGACAAATACTATTTGGAGCATCAGGGCTGTAAGAATTTAAAAATAATCCAGAAAAGAAGTATGTTTGAGTATTATAGGGAAGTAGGTGTGAAGGGCTGCACAAGCCACAGGCAGGCTCGGCAGTGCTTAGGGGTACAAGGTGGAAGCCCTTGAGGGCCCACGTCCAAAGGCAGGGAGGAGGGGCACAGGCGGAAGCCGGACAGGCAGAGCTGCAGGACAGCTACCTGCAAGGCTGGCAGAAGGGCACGCTTCAGCCTGCAGAGGGTGCAGCCTGGCTCCTGTGGTCTCAAGTGACCCCATCTGTAGCACCCAGCACACTAGGACCATCACAGTGCTTCTGTCAGGCTGTTCCAGTGCGAGGGCTTATAGGTAGACACTGCACGGAGCAGTGTCTATATGCTTGGAGCAAGCCAGGGTCCAGCCAATGGGACAGCTGGCCTGTGTACAGAGGGGGCAGGGGACAGAGCATCTGCATCATGCATCCCAGGCACCTTGGCAGAGGCTGATGAACCTATGGGCTGTGAAGGGCTCGTTCAAGAGCATACACAGCCTGAGGAATGCTGCCCTATTTGGGCAAGATGCTCTAAGAATGCTCCACGGTAGCATGCAGAGCCTGGGCTCAGGGCTACGGTCACGGCTCTCGTAATCACTTGTCCTGGACTGCAGTCAACCATCACAGTCACAAGGATACAACAGGAGCCTACGTAGGTCCACGTATCAAGGGAACTGAGTCCCCTGGTGAGTGATGTCCAAGAGCTGCCCGGAAGCAGACATTCCCACACAGCCACCACTTTCACCACAGCCCCTGGACCTGGCCAGAACCAGCCAGCTCTGGTCTCACAGAGAAATGCTGTCAGTTTGATTGAGCTTTAAATGCTGTTTCTAGGATTGGAGGTATCTGCTATGCAACAGGTAACTATTACATAACCAAATAATTTCAGTCTCGTTTACAACAGGGTTAAGACAGCCACGCCACTGAATGTCTCAGCCCCTAGGATTTCTGTGAACTCCAGGTATTTCACACAGCCCACGCTCCACTCATTGGTACATTTTTCTGATTTTGAGTCCCCTCCGATTTCTGAGCAAGTTTTCCTTTGCTTGATAAGCTGCTGCTCCCAGGGGGAAAACATCTGGCAGGACAAAGTCATGGGTTTTTGCAGTACCCTGGCGATGCTAGTCTCCTTTCTGGGATGACTAAGAAGGTACCACCTGCTGGAGCAGAGAAAACAAAAGGTGACTGTTCCACTGGCCCCTGCTGCAAGCGCCACACAGCTGCCTGCGATTGGTGGGTCCCAGCAGGCACCCAGGAGGCAGAGGTTTTGGAGAGGAAATGCCAACCTGAGTCCCTGGAACCTCAGGCCAGCAACTCCAAAGCCAAGGACTTCGCTTTGCTGTCTGGATGAAAGAACTGTGTTCCTGAAGTGTTGATGACAGCATTAGCTACTCTTTAGTGAAACGTACTGAGCTATAGACCTGCTAACTGTATTACAGGATTTAACCTGGGGGTGTGGTGCAGTGGCAGCTCCCCTAGTTCTAAGTAGACAAAATATAATCCTAGGCTTCTGGAAAGCATGGTGGCAAGTGTGGAGCTCACATGAACACCCAGGGGCCATGCCACGGTGCCTGTCACTTCACTCTCAACTTGCCAAGTTGCTTAAGTCACTGGCCTAGCCAAGACACAGGACTTTTCTGCGCCCACAGTGGACTGGAACATGTATTTAAATATAAATGAGGCCAGCGACGGTCTAAACAACAGAATTAAAAGATGGAGAAAAGTTGTCTTTGCCAAAACCATTTACTTGGGTACCTACCACATGAGCCAAAGCCAGCCCTTCCCCCACACCTGTACCCTGTACTTGCGAGTAAGGCTCTCATGGGGACAGCCACTCCTTGCAACACCCCTGGGAGTCAGGTAGCTTGGCAGGGTCCACCTTGTTTGGGGCAAGGAGGAAATTCAAGTGGGCTGGCAGTGGCTAGCCCTGCCCCCTCCACTCACCCACACCTACTCCTCCTCTTCACAGATCCATACTCCCAGGAGTGGTAACTACTCTGCTTTGCATCCCAAAGCTTCTGGATGGCTCAGCTCTCCTGGGTCCTGGCAGGTCCCCGAGCACTACATCAGAAGCAGGTTCCACAGGGCCAGCGTGGATCCAGGCTGCAACCACCAAGCTTGGCACAGAACAAGGTCTCCTTTCACTCAACTTCCTCAGCCGGCTGGCTGGGCCCAGCACCCCTCTGGGTGAGTGTGCAGGCCAAGAAAAGCCTCCATTCTTTCCATGAATCTCTGAAAGGTTCCTGATGAACACAGGAAACTGGCTGAACACAGCCAACACCTAACTCCAGCCACTCTGGATTAATGCTCAGTGGTGCAAAGTGAGTCCGCTTCATAAGCAGCAGGGCTTTATCTGTGACGACTGGGATAACCACTCCGCATTCTCTAACACATGTTCTTATCTCAACAGACTGCCCACTGTGGAACTGGCTCATTTAACTCAAAATTAGCTCCACATCTAAGGACGCAGGTCCAGGTTCACAGCTCCACATATTATTCTAGAAAGGTAACCAAGCAGATACACCATGGCCCCTACGCATCATTGCCCTTGGCACAGCGGGGTGTGGGGTGGTGTCCCCAAGGCCTGGACATCTTCACAGGCAATCACAGCTGGAGTACTGAGCCTGAAAAGCAGAGGAAGGATGGGCTCTACCTTACAGCTCAGGGAAGAAAACAGAAAGAGGAGCAATGGAGCTAGGACGGAGAACAGGGATTTCTGCTTACAATTACAAGCTGTTCACAATAAAGGACTTGCTTACCGGACAGGCAAACTTTCTTCTGGAAGCCAGAGGACACCACAGCAGTCTTCAGCAGGCCCTTCCTGAGTACTGACTCAGCTACACAGCAGAGGCCAGCACCCTGGAGTGGGAGAGCCCGCATCCACTCAGCCTGGGGCGGGAGCCTTTACTGCCCTCTTCAGAGTAGTCTTACAGTAGTCACAGTAGCATCATAGCACACATTTTTTTTTTTTTTTTTTTTTTTTTTGAGGGAACGGGGTTCAAACTCATGGTCTTGCACTTGCCAGGTAGCCATTTGTGCCACGGAGCTACCTCCCTCGCCCTCATAGCATACTTTTCTACACAAACCTTTAAGAAGATGCATGGGTATGATACACACTGGGAAACACATGAGTAAGGACACAGGATTGGGTTCGGAGACCTAGGTGACCTTAACACAGTGCCTATCTCTTGCTGCACTTGTAGGGATCCTGCCGCCAGCTTTGTCTTCTCATTGAACTTCCATTTCTACCTCAGTTTCCCCAAGAAGATAAAATGTGAAAAGTGAAGCAAGAATCCAAATGGCAAGCCCATATCATTTCAGCTTTCAAAGATCATAATCTGAGCTACACAGAAATGAACGTGTATCCAACTCATTACCAACAAAGTCTGTGAAAGGTGGATCCGATAAGGAAATAACCTAGTCCCATTCCACTAGGTGGCAGTAAAACTCTGCCACCAAGTGGCCAAGCAGTCCAGTAGGATTAGTGCTAAATGTGGCCAACACAACTCGATTAGCAGCCAGAAATCCACAAGACATACAGAAAAATAGCCCTCGGTGTGTGAGAAAATGCTATAGTCAAATCAAGAGATGTAACATCACATAGGTTCTTCCACCAGATATGGCAAAGCCTCGTGCATGGCAAGGATAAAGGCTTATGGGAATCTTCACAGGATGGAAGAATAAAGGTATCTCAGCAATACCTCATAACACATATTAAAATGTAATTTTTCCCAGAAGCAGCAGCACCTCACCAGTAAGGCATACAGTCAATATAAACTTTTGTATTTTGCGTCTCCAAATTCAGTAGCTGGATCTTAATTTCCTAAAACAGAAGCTTTTGACTTAGGGCTACTCAGTCTCTCCTAACACAGGAACCCAAATACCCAGAAAACATTAAAAAAAAAAAATCCCTGCTGTTGTTATTTTTGAACCTTCATCCTTGCTGTGGCTTGGCATAAAAGCTATATACACTTCTCGCAGGGCTGGGGAACACTGCTCTAGCAAACACAAGATCCCACAGCAAGCTGTTTATAAAGAGCCACACTGTTTTCCAGAAGCAGGAAACTCTCAAAGCCATTTTTAATCAGTGACAGCCAGCAAGTAAGGACAAATAATAACGCTTTGAGTATACTATGAGATCTACTTTTAATTTACCTGGGGAAAAATTTTCATATAAAGTCAATTATCCTATTAAGAGAATAATTTTCCTAGTATGTTTGTTTTTATTTTTTAATTTATTATTATTATTATTTTTTGTCTTTTTGAGACAGGTTTCGCTATGCAGTTCAGGCTGGCCTTGAGCTCACTTTTGTAGCCCAGGCTGGTCTCGAACTCACACCAATCCTCCTGCCTCAGCCTTCCAAGTGCTGGGATTAAAGGTGTGTGCCACCACGCTGGTTCCTAGTATGTTTTAAAATTCAGATCTAAACATCTTTGAAAAGCAGTTACTTTCAAGCACAGTTTCTTAAAATCCTTTTAGCCCCTGAATTAAACGAAAAGCATTAGCTAACTAGAACAAACATTTACTTCTGCCTGGATCATTAATCTAAAAAGTAAACAAACATGGTAAAACATTTTTACCTTACTGAACGGAAATTACACCACTCTCTTCCCAGTTTAAAAAGTGTTGGTCCTGGGGGCTGGGGAGACAGCTCAGTAGAATAAGTGCTTGCCTGGCAAGCCCAAGGACCTGAGCTCAATCCCCAGTTCCGAAAAAAAAAAAAGTGTGGATCCCCAGGATCTTAAACTATACCTAATGCGAGTAAGCTGGAGATTCTCCTCAGCTTACTGCATGTATTAGTGAGACACAAACAGGCAAATGTGGAGACCTGCTCCATGAGATACATATATGTATGAGACACACCACTGAGGAGGTGGCATATTCAAACAGAAAGATTTTCCTCAAACATGTTCTACTCTCATGTACTGGCTAAAGAATATTCAGGACTCTGCACTCTGTTACATCACAACATTGTTTATTATGTGAATTTTTTACAATACAAACAAAAATACAGAAATGCAATATATGGATACAGCTAAATGCAGAATGATGACTTTTCTCCTCAGGAGGCCAGGATGTCCATCTCTAGTAAAGTAAAGAGACTGTGTATAGGTAGAAACAGGTTGGTCGTTAGCTTCACGATGTGCCTAGAAATGATCTATAAATGCATTTCCCCCTGCTACTTACCATAAAGTGTAAAAAGGGAGTTAAAGGAAAGTTTCCTTGTTGTTTCTACCATATGAAAGATGCTATATTCTATTTTAGCAGGGCCAATATATGGAAAATATCTAAATTAAATGTTATTACAAAAATGAAGCAGTAATGAGATTCTGGCTAAAGAGGGCACTAAATGAGAATAATATATACTTAGAAGAATCCAAAACAAACAAACAAACAAAAAAAGGTTGTTATAAAAAAGCTCTAGGTGCACTGTAAGCATATAGGTTTTTTCCATGTGTACTTTTAAACAATGGAAGTGTCAAAAAATAGGGTCAACTGTGTTAAGACTAAATTACATTATTGTGTAGGCTGCACTGAATGGAACCTCTGTATTATAATTATCAGAGAAGCATAGTTTGTATCATATTATGGCAATTTATCCTCAATGAAAACCTTCCAGAGTCCTTTTATTTTGGAATATCCTGTAAACAATCAAACCACCAGAACATGATTGTACAACAGTAAAATGTTCTCTTGCATTATATTGAAGACATCTGTTTAATAATAATAAAAAAGAAAAAAATGTAGAAAGGTACTTAGAGCTGTTATTTTCTAAGTACACAACACCCTAGACAATTCAAGGCATCTTAATTCCATCAAAAACAACAAAAAAATAATTTTTGTCATGCTGTTAAATCCATCATTACGGATTTAAAAACTGGTGCAAATTGGTCAAACGGATCCAACAAACACTGATGTCCAAGCTGGCGTATTGGCAACTAATATGTAACTGGTGGTCAATAGAGAGTTTAAAAGATCTTTCCTTTCTTCTTGTTCTTTTCCAAGGTTCTAAAATGATGAAAAGAAAACTCAGATGAGTGATGAGGGAACAGCATAAAGACAATACAGAGTAGCAGTAGCCACCCCACTGACAAGCTCGCTGTTCAAACACCATCTTTACATTCACAAAATTAGGAGACCGAGATAGAAGTAAAGGATAAGGCAACATTGTCCTATAGTAATCTTTCTTTCTTTTTTTTTTTAGTATTATCTTCTCAAACAAATATCTGACAAAATTAAAGGATAACAGGTTTAAAACAAAAAATCTCACAAAGAAATGGCAAAATTCTCTTACTGATTTCTACCCAAAATGAAACAGAACTGAAAGGACTAACTGTGCCTCGTGCTCCTACTGCCCCAGCACACAGGCACAGTTTCCTCATCTTCAGGCAAAAAGTTAATAGAAGGGCTGTCTAATCTTGAAAGTGCAGGGCTATAAGGAGTACACTATGGAATCTTCATAGGGATCCAAGTTTTCACTTTTAAATGGGATAATAAGAAAAAGAAAGCCAGGGCACATTAGTACTGCATTCTGTATCAATTAAGAATGAGGAACAGATAAACTCCCACCTTAAGATATCATCCTTAAAGAAAGAATTAAAATATTATCCTAAATGTAAAACAGTGTCATTCAAATTTTATATATTAAAAATTGAAAACTAGGACTGGGAGATAGCTCAGTAGAATAAAGCGCTTGCCTGGCAAGCACAGGGTTCTCAGTTCATTTCCCCAGTACCTCAAAAAACGAACAAAAAAAGAAATTGAAAACTGTCTCTTTGTTCAACCATGGAGGAAAGGAGGCAAGAAATCAGTTATGCTTAGTTAACCAAAGAGAAAGAGAATGTTATGAAGCTGCTAAACTGAATTGTAAAGAACAGCCATGGAAATACACTGAAATAATACTGTCATAGTATATACCAGTGGGTTCCATCCACAGAACATTCAGCCATGAAAACACAGTGCTAAGGACACATAATGGGCGATGGCTTTCTAAATGGCTGTTTTTAAGACAAAACAGGGTAGCAATTCATTAATATACATATCTTTTAGGAACCTGACATTAGTTACCTTGAAGAGTTCTGTTGCTCTAAAATACGTTGCTGAGCTTCCCAGTTTGCTTTCTCTTCTTCAAACTGACGACGTTTTTCTTCTAATTCTTTGTGTTGTGCTTCCAAATTCTTTTTCATTTGCTCATGGCGTCGCTGGAGCTAAATCACAGCACAATATATAAAATAGGACTTGTAAGAAACCAGAAGAAAGGGTGGGGGAGAGAGCTCAGTGGAATAAGTGCTTGCTTGGCAAGCATAAGGTCCTGAGTTCGATCCCTGGTACCACCACCACCAAAAAAAAAAAGAAAAAGAAAAAGAAAAGAAAAGAAACAAGAAGAAAAATGATTCCTCCAGGATCTCATGTGGAAATATGGGTGCAGGGTCATTCTGCGACAACTTCACAGTGTCATCTGGGAAGCATCCAGGTGGGTTTTTTCTGTTGTAGGACTTGCCACCCAGAGGACTAGTGACCCAAGACAATCATCTCGACAAGCAGGAAAAGAAATACAATAATCTTATGCTTGTGCAGTACTTTATGAAGAACAATTACTATCTGCTCCCAAATATGTTGGAAGTTGAGCAGAAAAACACACATTGCTTCCACTGTTCAGATGAAGAAACAGTTGTAGCGTTTAAGGGCTGATCACTAGCTCTGGGAATGCCAAGACGTGAACCTAAGTCTCCCAATTAGAAGCTGAGAAAGTGGAGGTGGAGAAAGCAAGCATTTCTTGCAAAACTGCAGAATCCTGCACCTCATCCTGTGGTACTGAACTAGAATCTGTGGGTGTTAAGACTGGGTTTTCAACAAGCCTAAGTGGTTCTAACACAGCTGTTTCTTCCTATTCCAAGATTTTAGTACTGTAAGAAACTGTTGGCTGAGAGGGAGGACACACTCATGTCATCACAAAATCTGAGGGATTATTAGCTGAATAGTTTCACTAAGGCACTAGGCAATCTATTTCTGAAGAAAACAGCCAGCAAATAAGAAAGATTAAGTCTTATTACACCAAATACCCAAGGGCTATTCAAACTCTTCAGCTGTCCAGGAACTATGTTCTGCTAAAGATTTATCAGTGAGTTAGTATCTTGAATTTGGATTATAATATAATTTCACATAATTTGTTTTCTTATTTAAAAGTCCATAAATGTGACATCTTTATTACCATTTCATGTAATTCTTCTAAAGAAAATCACCTAAGATATACTTGAGAAAAGATGGAAGTCAAATCTAAGATGAAATCTTCCTCATAGCAAACCACTAAGAAAATAAAAAAGTAGGAGCAGAAGAAAACATTTCTAGTTAAGGAAACACAGAGATACAACTCAGAGCGCAATTCACTCACATACATAAGGCTGGGTAATTACTACCACCTAACATGATTTTATACTTGTTTATCCACATACTTTAGTTTATTATACTGTTCATACGAAATGGCTCATAATTTTATTTTTCACAGCTCATTATAACTGACCAGTAATTCTGTGTCTACATTCTTATATATCAAGGTATATTTTATAATAAACACAATGCTTTTATTTCTCCATTACATTAGAGCATTAACACTGGAAAAAACACATGTAGAAGAAACATTACACTACCTATCAATGTGATCAGAGATGTGAGACGAAATAGTAGGTTGGTTACCTCAGCTTCAGAGTCCTTCAGTTTTTGAACTTTCTCTTTGACCTTCATCTCAAACACCTGCTCCATCTCCATCTCCATCTTCTTCATCTTGGCTACATGCTCCCTTCTTTCTTCTTCCATCTGTGCCAGCGGGCTCCTGGTATGAATATTAGGAATATCATTAGCCAGGACAGTGGTGCATACCTGTAGCCCTACCACTCTGGGAAGCTGAGGTAGGCAAATGCTAAGTTTGAGTTGGGCCTGGGCAGCTTAGTGAGATGCTATAAAAAAAAAGTACTAAGAAAGAGCCAGGATTGATTGTACTTGCCTGTAAGCCTGGCACTCTGGGAGGCTGAGGCAGGACTGACAAGTTTGAAATATTAATACCTTTTTAAGTATTAAAAAGATACTTTAGAGAACAGATTCTAAATTTTATGAAAAATTAAAATGCTTCAAAAACTTCATGAATATATTTGTAACATAAAACTTCCTTTTATGAGGTTTCATATCTAACTTTGAATCTCTTGTGAATTATTATGAAAAAAGACCTAAGATAAACACAGCAACTGCTAGAAAATGCTCTCCAAATCCAGTGTGCATCAACTGTAGCACAATCCATAAAGTTGGCATGGGCTACACACCAGCACTCTGAGAGAATGAGATAGGAAGATCGTAACTTTTAGACCAGCCTGAGCAATTGTGTGACTTAGCAAGACCTTGTTTCAAAACACTTTCACTGAGTGGAACATTATAAAAATTATTTAATGTTCTATTTCAATTAAAAATTTAAATTACCAAAAAGGAAACCAAATAAATGTAAGTAATTTTAGTTCTACTAAAACTTTTAAGCACTATAATCTCCTCTCAGATAACTACTGATATTTTAACTATATTTAACGATTCCAACGTATATCGGTAACTGAACTAACACACTAAAAATCACTACCAGTAGGTATTCCTACTGGTAGTACAACACTATGTAGGTATACAAGATACTTCTAGGCCCCTTATAACTTTACTGCTCTTGAAAAGTTGTTTCAAGTATCTCAAATATTTCAGTATCAGCTTTAAAAATGCTCAATGATTTAAAAACACACACACATGACATAGGAAGACCAATTATGTTAATACTCATTTTTGAAATGCAAGAAAATAAGACGTTACAGATAGAAAATACTGACACTGAAGTCCATGGGCTTTCTGATAACTTCAAAATTTTCTTATTGAGGGGCTGGGGAGATAGCTCAGTAGAATAAGCACTTGCCTGGCAAGCACAAAGGCCTGAGTTCAATCCCCGGTTCCACCAAAACAAAAAACAACAAAACAAAACAAAAGCCACAAAATTTTCTTGTTGAAAAATATCCACAGGTGAGTTTTATGCTAAAGCTAGTACAATACAGTGTAAGACAACCATAAAAAACCAGTGCCCTATGGGGAAGAAAGAGAAGTGGGTTCCACATCATTGGCACAACCTAATTGGAGGCAGGCCCTTCTGGGAGTTGACTGATAAGTTTTCTGGTGAAAAAGACAGCCAGGTATGGTAGTGTATGCCTGTAACCCCAGCACTGGGGAAGACGAGGCAGGACAAATGACTTGAGTTTAAGGCCAGCTTAGGTTCCATGGTGAATTTAAGGTCAGCCTGAACTACAGAGAGATCCTATGTGCCCTTTTTTTAAAAAAAAAAAAAAAAAAAGAGCAAAGTTTGATGTGATCAAGATAGTTTTAGTTAGTAAAATTAGGAGAAAATGTTATTTAACTCAAGGATATATATCTCCAAAAGAAAACCTCTAATACTATACAAGCCTTAAGTACTTTTGCCTTAAACAATTAGAACTTTTGAAAATGAAAGTAAACCAAGATACTAACTTAGCACAAGAGCCAAGCAAGACCAAGAAAATAAAGTCTCCAGGTATATCATCATCTCATTAAAAGTTAACAAGGGGCCCAGGGTATAGCTCAGTGGTACAAGTAACTGCTTGGCAAGCACAAGGTCCTGAGTTTGATTTCTAGAACTACAAAAAAAAAAAAAAAGTTAAAAAGATCCTTGTAACAACGCATTCATCATGTTAATGCTGTATTCAACATACAGGGGCCTCTGGCCTTTAGAGCAGAGTATTGGTGACTGCCTAAAGTTGTTCTGTCACACTCATTTTTCCAGTAAGCGGACCCAAAGATTTAAGATTTCCAAAGAGATTCTAACTCTATGATTCCCCTCAAACTTCTAAAACACCCTCTTAGACCTTAGAGAAAACTCAAATGACTAGTTTTGATTGTCTTATAACTGAAGACACATACTTTAGCAATTCTGATTATGCAGTATACAGCTGTGATTGAAATTTGCACTATTTGACATCTGAGATACTTTTTTAGCCTTGCAAAAATATTTGACTCCTGACCAAACTAACTACTCTTCAAGTAATAGGGAAAATATTTATACACCTCTAAACCAAATTTTTGGAAGCATCTCATGAAGAAAAAAAAAACTTCAAACATTTTAAATTTTAAATTAATTAGCACTTCACTTTCAGTATCTTTATTAAAGTGCTATTTAGAAAACTATAAAGCAAAACTGTGCTTCTAGTTTTATAAACATAGGAAAAATCATTTTTCTCATCACATTTATGTTTTTTTTTTCCCTCAAGAAAAATTTTTACTAGACAGCTGGAAAAACCATTTAAGTTATACTATTGCCTGTCTGCTTTTTATTTGGAAATTCTTGCCCCAACAGCTACGCTGAAAGCTTATAAACCTAAACTTGTCAGAGAAATTAACAGTAACCCAGTCAATAAAATGAAAGGCCTGGTAAAAGGCAATGAAAAAGCCTACAACATAACCTGAATATCAAATGAAATCTCTAAACATGCAACTTAATTCCTTCTAGGGTCCTTTGTACACAGTAGAGCCTTCCATGAATCCAGCGATGGAAGCAGGGAAGGGCCACACCGTGGTGTCCATTCTGAAGACCATGCTGAGCAAACAGACCAATACACATGCATGCCAATCTCAGTCAGGTACTGGGTACTTAGCAAGACTTGCAAAGGAATTTCATTTAAAGAAATTTTAAGGACTAACAAAACTTCTCCAAAAGTTGTGGAGGGGCCTCAGTTCCGGGAAAAAAAAAAAAAAAAAAATTGTGGAAATAAGTTATCAATATTTTATTTTGCCAAGTGAAAACATTAAAACCAAACAAAGACAAAATAAGATTCCAACTACCATCATTGTATTTTTATGAGGAATCTGAACAAAGAGTAAAAATATAAGAATAAATTTATGGTTTTGGAAAACTTACAACTTTTAGGAAAAAAATTTGTTGCTAGAGTTAGGTTCTCTCTAAGCTCCTTAGGCTGTTCTTGAGCTCCTGGGCCCCAACACTCCTGCTTCAACCTGTAACTGATGCTTTTCAGAAAACTGTTCCTCTCTTTAGACAAAAACATTGTCTCATACCCAGAGTCCTGAGGATAGACTTTAGAAGCCACAACTTCCAATCATTTCCAAGAACTTAGTTACTTAAAAAGTTTTCCCAACATGGTGTGGGAGAAAGTTATAGGAAAGAGAAAAATCAAACCTCTGGCAAAGGCGTAATCTACCCTAGTCTAGAGCACAATGCCAACAGTGTTAAGTGTTGCCAATGACAAACAAAAAGAGGCATCAATCAAATATTTTTAAAAGTGGTAGCACTAAGTTTTTTTAAAAAAGATCAAAGAAATTGTCTCGTTTGGTGGTTTTAAAACTGGGGACTTTGGGCTGAACAGACAGCTCAGTGGACTAAAGCGCCTGCTTAGGCAGAGCACAGCAGTCAGGATTTGATCCCCAGTGTTCCGTGCTGGCTCTGCCCCCCAGGGTGCACTGAGAGGGTGACTGAGACAGGGTGTGGTGGTGCGGGCCTGTAATCTCAGTGCTTAGAAGGCTGAAAACAGGAGAATCACTGTGAATTTGATTTACATAGTGAGACTTTGTAGACCCTGTACCAAATACATGCATTAAAAAAAAAAAAAAACCTGGGGACTCTGAACTCGTTTAAGAGTTATTCAAACCTGGGGAGTTTTAAGAGAACCACCTTCAGGATGCTCAACTTTCAGATGAACTGCTGTTGACAGTTACCGCCGGCCAATTCCCAGGTCACACAGCCCTTCTCTCACCCGGCAGAATACAGCCGGGCCCTCTCCCTCACTGCACACCTTGAAGGGTCTCCTTCAGCGGTTTTTGTGCACTGCTGTGGATCTAGAAGGCATCTCAGCCTCCCAGTACTGAAATGTTCCTACTACAGCCAAATACGTAGTGTTAGCAGCATGTTTTAGATGTTAGAAGCAGGGTGTCTGGGACTGGCAGGGGGACCCCTCTGAGTTCAGCTACATAGTACAGGGGGTAGTGGGGCAATGGTAAGCTTTTATCTTTTCTAAAAGGACTCTGCCTCTTCCACTCCAGGGTCCTTCTGCCATTAAACTTGCTGTCCCTGATACAATTCCCAAGGGACACACTGCTATGAAGAGACAGTCCCTCAGAGTAACACAAAACACCAGTGAGAAGCCAGAACTCTCACTGCTTATACACATTAGAGCATTAGTCTCTTTCTACTTATTCACAGGTATGTACCTAGCTATAAGTAAAAGTGTCTCATATCAGCTAAAGCTCATCAATTACTAACACTGAATATTTTTTTTAATTTTAGAATAAACTGCTAACGTTTTCAGGACAACATAAGGTCTAACCTAAACAATGGATAAACTTACAAATGACTTATTTCAAGTTAGTATGTGCTATTTAATAAAAAGCTATTTGATACAAAGCTAATTTATCAGATCGTAACAAGTGCCAATTTTAAGCAATTACAGCTATTCCCTAATTGCTTTAATATTTTAAAAACATTTGTTTTTCTACTTGTTATTAACAAAGTACTACTCTAGTTCCTGGGTCAGTTGGCTTTTTAACAGTACAAATTACTTCATTACCAACATAAGGAAAATTTGGTCAAGATTCATCTAATTGAGATGCATTTCTAAAATAAAGAAACATTTTCAATAGAATTCTTTTTTTTAAGTAATTATTTTTTTTTGCGGGACCAGGGTTCGAATTCAAGACCTTGCACTTACCAGGCAGGCACTTGTGCCACGGAGCTATTTCCCCAGAATTCTTATATTATTTCTACTTTTTAAAACTTGGGTCACAGTTTAACTCAACTTAAACCCACAAAGCAGTTTTACACAAAATATCCTGAAAAACTTTTAACGAATAGTCCAAGTTTTATTATTTTTCCATGAACTACCTCACCTGTACCCAACAGCAGGAACATCCCAACAGTACAACTTTAAAAATCTTTATGTTCGAAATGTAGGGACAACTGATCTATGTCTAAAAATGAACACGTTTAAGTTTTAAAATTGAACAAGTGTACACATTTAACGAAAAATGTATACTAGTAGTACATCTGCCTGTTATATAATACTACTTGCTTTGTGTATGTTTTTCTTTTAAACAGCTACAAAATCCTCAAGTTAAGGAAAATACATTTAAAGCAGATTAGGATTTTATGAACCTTATTCATTCATTATGATCCTTATTATTTTTGTGCTAAATAAAGTTGTTCAATACAAATTTTTCTTTCTTCTTTTCTTTGGTACTGGGGATTAAACTCAGGACCTTGTATTTGCCAAGCAGGCACTTATACTACTGATATATTTCCCCAGTCCACTAATTTTTCTTAGAGCCAAAGTCATTTAGTGAACTTTACCTCAAATTGCATCTTGGATTTAAGATAGAAAAATAGGACCGTTTTCCATGCCACTTGGTGTGCTGATTATTATGAAACATCGTTAAAGAAATGTTTCTCATGGTTATATAGCTAATCCTTATGGATTCTCTTCCAAGGGGAGATAATGCCCAATTACAAATGTACAGTATTTAAAATGGTTTTCATCAAAATTGTGATCTTCTACAATCCCAAGTAAAGGAGGAAAAAAAAAAGCATTTTTCTTTTGTTTAGTCCTGTTCTTTGTTTCTATATAATCCTGTACGTATGTATGTATGTATGCATGTATGTATTTTGTACAGGGTCTCAATATGTAGATTAGACTAGCAGTGATTCTCCTGTTTTCAACCTCCCAAGCACTGGGATTATAGGTGCATGCCACCATGCCTAGTCTTAATTGCCATCTCAGTGCGCCCCAGAGGCGAGGTGGGGCGGGTACCACACAGCACTATATGGTACTCCGGGATCAAACCCCAGCTGCCGTGCTCTGCTTAAGTAGGTGTTTTAGTCTGGTGAGCTATCTGGCCAGTCAGTTTCTATATAATCTTGGTAAAAACTATTCCAATATCATTTGTTTAAAAAAGCTTCCACTAGGGGTAGGGGAGATAGCTCAGTGGAATAAGTACTTGCCTGGCAAGCACAAGGTCCTGCATTCAATTCCTAGTACCGCCAAAAAAAAAAAAAAAAAGGTTCCACTAAAGGTAGAATCTGTAATGTTTACTTTTATTAAATAGAATATCTTCAGTGTAAATGAAGTTTAAGAGACTTTAAAATGTATTTACTAAAAGGTCTGTTTGATTCCTAACTGGAATTCTGTTGTATGTGCAGTGTATGATTAGAAAGGTAATGGCAAATGGCCAGAAGAAAGTGAATAGCCTGTACGGTTAAAGAACAAGACAAAAAAACAAAAACAGTTAATATGTAGACTGACAAAACAAGCTCACCAAAATAGTTTTCTCTTGCTATACATAGGGAACATTATCCAAATTTTCTAATGAGTAACAAGGAGAAATTTGATGACAATGACACTGATGTGACACTGATATTGGATGAAAATACTGCCTTTCTTGGACCTATATACTTACTTAGTAAGTTGCCCTTTATTCTTATTGTTGTCCACTCCATTGTAAGTGACAGCTGCCAGTTTTCTGCTTCTGTAGTTCTCATAGTGCACATTATTGGTGACATCTTTCAAGTCCTGCATGTGCGTCCTGTCATAAACAGCAGAAGTTTCCTTGTATTAAAACAGCTTTAAATTCAAAGTTTTACTGATACAAAATGTCTAGACCTAAATTTACACTTCATGTGAGATTTTTCAGAGCCATAAATAAAATAATTACTAAAAGATGAAATTTCTACAAAAGAATGTTTTCCTTTATAGTATGTACCTGTATTTACTATTTTGTTAAAGGAGATTAGCTAGTACTGAAGCTCATAAAATTTATAAGAAATTGCTTTTCTTCAAGCATTTACTAAAAAAAAATAATAACCAGAATTTTTACAAGATTAATCCATAGGGACAATTCGGTTCATATACTAAATTGTTTTCAATCTGAAAAAACATTAATTGAAATGTGTTTATTCAAATTACACAGCAAATTTGCTATTATGGTTAAACAAAATGGTGCTTGCAGCATTTCCATACATAAAATCAGTACATGGGGATCAGCTACCCAATTCATGTGAGATGACTCCATGGTTTCTCAACAGTAGGAGATGCTGAAGGAGATGTGAGGTGGCCTTGTACCAAGATGGTGGTGTTTATCTCTACAGCTAAAGAAGCTGCTGTGTGGTGGGAAGGCAAGGAAGGTGCAGTGTGAAAACCACACTTGCCAACTGGAGCCAGGCATCCCCGCCTGGAGGCCTCAGAGCAAGCACGACAAGCACACTGGGCACGTTCCTACAGGTGACCCTCTCGGCTTCCCACCTGTCTCCTTATACATTTCCCACATCCAGCCCTCCCTAGGGACCTCGATACCCAGCAGGCAGACTTCCTCACTAAGGAGACTGCTCCATTCACCGTGTCCCAGCAAATAAAATATGCTGCTCACCAGTGCTACTGTGTGCACCTTTTAACACATTAAAGCCTTCCTGACTCACAAACTAGCCTTTCCTCGGTCATTTCCCCAGACTTCTCACCTTGTAAAGCAACAGTCTTTCCCACTTTCTATATCTATTTCAATGTTTAATCTAACATGAAGGGTGAGGATACAGAGACCAGTGCTCCCTTATACCCTTAGCCATTTAATCTATTTTGTGTTTTTGCTAATGACTTAGCCTTGGAAAAAGAATACAAGTTGTCCCCACACTGTACTTACTTCACTGCTAGAATGAAGATACCAATTTAAATTAGCTACACTTACAAAAGCAAAGCTGTCCAGCTCTACCTTTATTAGGGCAAAACGCCTTAGGCTATTTCGTCACTGTTCAGGCTTACCTTATCAACATATTTCTTAGAATTGTAAAATCACAATGTTCACCATTTTCAACTGTAAGAGAAAAATTCACATACATTATTGCAAGTAAACCGAGCCTTTTCAAAGAAAATTTCATGGTCTCTTGGAAGTGAGACAGCATGTGGAATGCTCAGGTCAATTTTTCACTTAAGTTTAATACTATTTTAGTGTTCAGGGGAATGACAGATAATTGTATGATAGTGTTACTTTATTATAGTTACATCTTCAGTGCTAAATTTCATAAACCTAATAAATGAGCTCTGTAGAAAGAAAAAGGTTTGGGTAGCCCCAACTGACAAACCAACCAGTGAGCACGCAGGTAGGACTTCTTGGCCTGCAGGCCCTTACCTCACCACCGGAACTCCGCCTCTGCCCATAGCAGCCCCCAACAGTGGGCACGAAGGTAGGACCTCTCAGCCTGCGGCCCCCGCACCTCCACCAGAACTTGGCCCCCTCCCACAGCAGCCTGGACCGATGAGTGGGCACACAAGGAGGACTTCTCGCCCTGCGGCCCCCGCACCACCACCAGAACTCAGCCCCTGGCCACAGCTCATGGCTGATGGGCACCTAGGCAGGAACACTAGGTCTGCACCCCTGCGTCACTGGAACTTCTACCTCTCCTAGAATCCAGCTCCGGCATCTGCTGTGCAGCCCCACCGCAAAATTCCCTGCAGAGAGGCTGGGAGTCAGACCCTACCAGCTAACCCAGCAGCTGAGCATCTTGCCAGAGGAGCGTAGCGGGCTCTCCTCCAAAAGCTGCAGTCAGACCCAGACAGGAACATCTGGTCAAGATCAAACTTGGTAGATGTAGACCCTAATTTCAGTAGGCGCTAACAGCACAACTATATCCAAATTCAGCACCAAAGGTCAGAGATCACTGCTATACAGAATGATACAAAGAGCAAAATGCAATCTGAGGTCCAGAGCCACCTGGAACAAATACAGGAGACGCCAACAACAAGAAAATGGGAATCATGCTGCTGAAATCTCTGAATTAGTAGCATCTGAAGTAAACAAACAAACGCAAAAATGTATAGAGGAACTTAGATTGGAGATAACCTCTGAAGTAATAAAAGAAATCTTTGAATTACTAGAGACCACATACTAGTGCATAGGTCATGCTTAAGTATATGCAAGAAAACAGAAATTATTCCATGCATATTATCTGACCACAGTGCAATGAAACTGGAAATAAATGACAAAAGTAACCACAAGAACCCTGGAAATACATGGAAATTAAACAACACCCTTCTCAGCAACCAGTGGGTTACAGATGAAACTAAACAAGAAATTAAACAATATTTACAATTTAATGAAAATTCAAGCACAACCTACTGGAATTTATGGGATGCAATAAAATCAGTTCTTAAGAGAAAAATTTATAGCTCTGAACTCACATTAAGAAAACAGAAAGGGAATAAATAAATACTCTTACGCAGCACCTAAACCAACTAGAAAAGGAAGAGCAAACGAAATCCAAAGCCCAAAAGGTGGGGGGAAATTATAAAGATTAGAGCAGAAATTAATTCAGTAAAGAAAACAGTGCAAAGAATTAATGAATCAAAAAGCTGGTTCTTCGAAAGATTAAATAAAACTGCTAAGCCCCAAGCCAATCTCATCAAAAAGGGAAAGAAAGGACTAAAATTCAAGCAGTAAGGAATGAAAAGGATGAAATTACTATAGACCCAGCAGAGATTCAGAGTTAATGCTACTTTGAGAATCTTTACTCTCACAGAACTGAAGACATAGATGAAATGGACAGATTCCTAGAAAGGCACAAACTACCAAAACTGAATCAAGAAGATATAAGAATTCTCAATAACCCAATAACAGCAAATGAAATACAAAATGTAATAAAAAGTCTACTGACTAAGAAAAGTCCGGGTCCTGATAGATTCGCAGTTGAATTCTACAAGAAATTTACAGAAGACATTAACCCCAATACTCCTCAAACTCTTCAAAGAAACTGAAAAGGAAACAATCCTCCCAAAATCATTCCTTGAGGCAAGTATTACACTTATACCAAAACCAGAGAGAGATGCAACTAAAAGAACTACAGGCCAATCTCTCTTATCAACATACATGCAAAAATCCTCAATAAATCCTTGTCAATAGAATACAGCAAATCATCAAGATTATACACCATGACCAGGTAGGATTCATCTCAGGGATGCAAGGATGGTTTAATATACGCAAATCTATAAATGTAATATACTATATCAATAGAGCCAAAGCCAAAAATCACATGATCGTCTCAATTGATGCAGAAAAGTCTTTTGACAAAGTCCAACACTCATTCATGTTCAAAGTCCTACACAAAACTGGAATAGAGGGCTTCTATCTCAATCTGATAAAAGCCATCTATGACAATCCAATAGCTAATATAATTCGAAATGGGGAAAAGCTGAAGTCTTTTACTCTCAGATTTGGTACAAGACAAGGACGTCCTCTGTCATCACTCCTATGCAATATAGTTCTGGAATCATTAGCTAGAGCCATTAGATGAGAGAGAAATAAAAGCAATAAGAATAGATAAAGAAGAAGTCAAACTATCATTATTTGCAGATGACATGATAATCTACTTGGAAGACCCAAAACACTCCATGAAGAAGCTACTAGAGTTAATATGCAAATTCAGTAGCATAGCAGGATACAAAGTCAGCACACAAAAGTCAATAGCATTCCTCTACACAGATAACACACTGAGAGAGAAATTAGAGAAACAATACCTTTTACAACAGCACCAAAAAAAATGAAGTACTTAGGAATTAACCTAACTAAAGAAGTAAAAAGATCTATTCAATGAAAACTAAAGTACTCTGAAAAAAAGAGATCTGTTCTAGTCAGGGTTCTACTAGAGGAACAGATACAATACAAGGAACAGATATAACACAAGATGTGCCAGTCCCAGAGTCAGATGGGGAAGTGTGCTCAGAGCATCTGCACACTGCCCACTGAAGGATTCAGTCCCAAGGCTTTTATATTCACTGCAGTGTTCCATCCCTAACAGTTTCTACTGCTCTTAACCGGTTTCTACCGGTTCCTAATAGCATCCAACTGTCAGCCCTTGTGTCTGCAAAGGAAGGCAGAAGAATCTTGCTACAGAAAGCTGAAGCGTCCAAACCAGAGGCTGATGAGTCTATGCAGGAAGCCAAGAGATAAAGTGCAAACTGAGTTATTCTGTGGCAGCCCTCATGGCTCACAGTGTGAAACAGCCAGGCAATGCAGCCAAAATGATCAAATATATCGACCACCAGGCAGCCAGTCAAGTTGACACAATGTATCAACCACTACAAGAGCCTAGAGGATTTCAGAAAATGGAAAGATATTTCCTGCTCCTGGATAGGTAGAGCCAGCACTGTGAAGATGGCCATACTCCCTAAATTGTTATACAGATTTAATGCAATTCCTATCAAAATACCATCAACATACCTCACAGACCTAGAGAAATCATTCCTAAAATTTATTTGGAACCAGAAAAGACCTAGAATTGTAAAGATAATCCTGGTAACAAAGATAAGGCAGGAGGCATTACAATTCCTGACTGAAAGTTATATACTACAGAGCTAGTGTGATAAAATCAGCATGGTATTGACAAAAAAATAGATCTGAAGACCAGTGGAATAGATTAAAGATACAGAATCAAACACAAACACACTCAACCACCTTATTTTCAACAAAGGGGCCAAACAAGTTTCCTGGAAGAAAGATAGCCTCTTTAACAAATGGTGCTGGAAAAACTGGCTCTCTACATGCCAAAAACTAAAACTTGACCCAAGTCTATCACCATGCACTAAACTAAAGTCAAAATGGATTAAAGATCTAAATGTTAAAAGAGAAATACTAAATCTCCTGGAAGAGAAAGTGGGAGGGAATCTTGAAGACATCGAGTAGGCAAAGAGTTCATGGACAAAAATCAAAATGCATGTTTAACACTTGAAAGAATCAACAACTGGAACATCCTCCAGCTGAGAAAATTTGCACATCAGAAGAAATTACCAACAGAGTGAAAAGATAACTCACAAAGTTTGAAAAGATTTTAACTAATAAGTATTCAGACAAAGGTCTTCTATCTAAAATTTATAAAGATCTAAAGACCATTAGGGTCCCAAAATTCGAAGACCCAATCCAGAAATGGGCATCTGAGATGAACACAAACTTCTCAGAGAAAGAAATTCAGCAAGCCTATAAATACATGAAGAAATGCTCCACATAGCTAGCCATCCATGAAATGCAAATTAAAACACCACTTAGATATCATCTCACCCCAGAAAGAATAGCTACTATAAAGAAATCAACCAACAAGTGTTGGAGAGGCTGTGGAGAAAA